>CM067317.1:20211385-20418573 GCA_034231615.1 Meghimatium bilineatum | reverse complement strand
GTCTCCACACATTCTTCTGTGCCTTGGCCAATGGTTCTCATTATTTTATGCTTATATTCAAGTGCTTCTCACATTGTAAAATTGAAAATTATGGTGCTGGGTGGTTAATATAACTCATATAACAAAAATGTTCTCAGTATATTCACACTAGCTTCTATCATATTCTACCCTGTTTAATATTTTCTTAGTATGTTCTCACTAGGCTCTGCAACTATTTTCTCACTTCACGCTTTAGCCATGGTCGCCGGGTGGTCTCTGTATGAGTTTCAACTATGTTCTACCATATTATCAGTATGGTCTCGCTAGCTTCTAACATTGTCTACTTTGGGTCAATATTTTCTTAGTATATTCTCGGTAGGTTCTTCAATTATGTTTTCAGTCCCCGTTTCAATTATGGTATCTCTCTTTTAAGTTATTGTTTCTTTGCCAACAGTTCTCATAATAACATATATCCCACACCACAAACGTCATGTTTATCAGTTTTCTGAATTAGCAGTTCTATACCCATAATAGTTACCCTACCTTTAAATAACACAGAGGAAAAGGCCAAGGGTTCTCACACCTTTAGGGTGGTTTGGGTGCTTGAATTAACTTGACTAGCTTATGACCCCAAACCATGATGGGGTTTCTAATGTTATCTTGGTCTGTGTATAACCCTTGTATAAAGCAGTTCTGGGCTCAGCAGGTCTACCTATATCGAATATATAGAGAGCGAAGGTTCTGTTCTTCATGATCTGTGGATAACTTCTGAGTTCTGTACCGGTCAATAACTTGAACCTCTGTAGTTTATAGAAGCTTTCTTTGTAGCAAGACATAGCATATAGTACAACGAAACAGACAATACACATATACAAATATAACAATGATTAAAGTCGAACCATAAAACGTGATAGACATATTTTTTCAGAGATATAAAACATATTTATTTTATGATTCGCATACCTTTTTCCAAAATAATTAAGAAAGAATAAAAAAAGGTTCATGGTATAATTGACTGTTCATAGGAGTCACAGTTGGTTGTAGTTTTCGTCTCCTGGTGGCTTCTTCTTTTTCTGTTCTGGTTGGTTGTGGGTTGCTACAGGCATCTCAGGTACATATGTGGGTTCGTAGTCGGTGTAGACATTTTGTTGGCTGTATTAGTAACTGTGTTTGCAGCTGGAGCAGTTGAATCGGTTTTTGTGCCAAAAACACCACACACTCTATCAAATTCTTTCAGAATGACCTCTCGGAGGTCTACGAGGTCTACAAATTCTTGACGACTCATTGTGATGCCGGTTCTAGTTGGATACTTTATATTTGCATCACCATAGTAACGCCGAACATGGATAAGTGGTCTCTTGAATGATGTTACGGCTACATCATTAACACCATCACCTAATGGTTTATCATATCATTGCCTCTGGAAAAATAGGTAGTTGAGGACCTCATATTCCTAATTATTGAAATGACAGTACACCATATTGAAATGACAGTTTATTTTCCCAGTGTGTGACTGTGAAACGTGGAAATATAAGCGGCAGTGACACATCAAGCCCTTTTAACATTAATAGAGCAAGGACAAATGGTGAGTTAGTCAACTTAATCATTGGGCTGGTTCAAAGCTTTTTTTGAAATGATGAGGTCTGTCTAAAGTGTAAGCCTGACTATTATTTCTTCCCTGTTCGTAGTGATCTATGATCTTACGCCTATGGGTGCTATCAAGCAAGGGTGAAATGACTAGCTCAAGCTCATTGACCCGCCTTTGAAACAGTTCCCGGTCTAAAGCAAAATAACTTCTTGTGTAATGATGAGCTTCAGCCACAAAAATATAGGTAGTTATCAATTTACCCCCTGTAGCAAAATGAACCTGTAGAGTAAACAAGAGGAATATCCATTAGCTCGGCTTGTTACACTTACTTATAGGTTAGCACACTTAAGAAAAGAAAGTTCGCATTAGCTGTACGTGCATATTATTATACACTAGTTACTCCACCACGGATATAATCCGCCCCCGGTGTAGTGATATCATAGGAAGAAAAAGTACCACGACAAAATAGTCTCTGTTCGGTAATGATATTATTATTATTATTTTATTTTTTTTCAAAGGTTAGCCTAAACACAAACAACTAAACTCCAATTACCGCCTTACAACAACAACCAATATATGTATACATACACATAATACCTTTCTACGACCCTGTTTGCTTTCAGTTCCTGAGACAGCGTGACAACGGGCGATGGTAGTGGTAGGATAATCATACTCCCATTTAGCATTAATCTGACTAAGTGATGGTAAACATGATTCTAGACTATTGGTCCCTGACTCACCAGCTAGATGAATGGTTTCTGTCTCGGATGATGGGTCTGATACGGCTTCACTTCTGGGTTTAAAGAGCGTGGCTAGCGTTAAAGGTGAATTAAAGACAGAGCAGCTTATCGGGGACATCGACATATCTTCATTGTCTGACCACCCATCACTGTCTTCATTACTACCAACGCCCTCAGTTGCCTCAGAAGCTGAACACCAAGAAAAAAGGCTCCCAAGTGGACATCTATCGAGTTGCATTTTCACTGGCGACGTTGGTCGTATCGGCTTTTTGTTGTTGGGGTTTAAAAGACACTAATTATGGAGAAGCCACACCTACCAGCTGCCTACGGGTAATGTTAGTGCCTATAAGAGTGAAGTGTATTATAGGGTTTGTGTGCCGCCTTCAACATTAACCGCTACCAGTAATAATCTGCCGAACTAGCTAAACTCACCCGCACCGCATAAACAATAGCTAAACATATAGGGTAGCTTGTTATGGGGTTGTACCTGAGCAATACGTAGTGAAAATTTTATTAGTGTGTAACCTATACATAAAGGATGAAAAAAGGCTACCCTTCGTCATTGTCTTAAACATGCACACCTCTGAGAATGACATCTCAGCACGGGCTATAAATACGACAGCATATGATTCTGATACTAACAAACGAGCAAACACCTAGTTTTATATACGAACCAGCTACACCAATCGCCTGTATTGCACTATTGAAGCACAACCGAATAGGCAATACAGGTTTTGTACTGTGCACACACTTGGAGTAACCCATTCATCCCATTGGGTGATGTGTGTATATTTGTAGGACCAAACATTTTAAAAAAATCATACGTTATCGGCACTTACTAATAGAAACTACCGGAACTTGGTCATTTTGAAGAATGACTTATGTAAGTAATGTTGTTAATATCTGAACAGGTGGTTTGTTATTCTAACAGGATTTTCAATCATAGTATTGTTTTTGGCTCTTCTTCTTCAGACATGGGTTAACGGGCACATTCGCTACCTTTTCTATGGTATTTTGATGTTAAATTTAATATCTGATATGTGTGAAATTCTATAGGGTCTTGGTTGTTGGTCCGTTTTGGTAGTTGCCAGCATGTGGGCGTGGAAAAAAGTTGGTGTAAATGTGAATACATTTGTGTATTTTTGGTGTGTATAGATACACTAACATCCCGGTGATATATTTGGGTCGTATTTATTACTATTGTTGTGCTCGTTGTATATGTATATTGTTTGAGCTGTGTATGTATAGCCTGATTATGAGTTAGGGCTAACTATGTTTGTTATCTGCTTGGGAATTGGCTTATTTACGCAGTCCATCTATTTTCCACAGACTAAGACGTCCACCAAAACCTTCCGGTGTGTTCAATGCTTGAAACCATTCAGTCGCCTTTACACACTGCAAAGACATACACAAGATCTTCACCTTAAAAAAAAGACATAACTGTAATTTTTGTGTTAATGTTTACACAGACGCTTCAACATTAAGACAGCACAAACAGAAGTGTCATACACCCCAATTAGTAACAACGGATGGGACTTTTAAACCTAGCGAGGGGCATCATAGTAATTTAACACCAACCAAGAACATGATACTAGTTGATCCCCAGGTGGTCGACACCTTGCTGTATAAAACAGTCTATAAACCACCTGCTTCTTTAACTGATTCTACGGGTGAGTTGGACCAAGATATGCGGGCGGTTTTATCTCGTGGTGATTTAACCAATCATGAAAAATCTACACTATACCAAAAAACATTACAACAGTATTTGAATCGACTCAGTCAATACAAAAACATACCGATGAAGCTATTAGAGAGCACGCAGTGTTCGGTACCAAGTGCCTTAATACAGAAAGATGAAGAACCCACTGAGAAAATTCCAGAGAAAGGCGAAGTGATGTCTAAGATGCCACTGCTTCAACATAGGCGGGTATCTAAAAGAACAAAATGTAAAACAATGGACAAAAGTCTGATTTGGGATAAGTGGTAGAAAAACTGTAGAAGGCAACGCCCCATTACACAACAACTTATCGCCTGTTTAAACTAATATGATACTTATATATATATATTACATTAATAAGCAAAATAAAATAAGAAAACCACAACCATGTTGTTGTATTTTGTCTGTATTTGTGTGTATGTGTGTGTGTGTGCCTGTGTAAAAAAAAAAGATTGCTCATAAACATAAAAAAACTATGCCGATTTCCCTCCTAGCACGGGATCCCGTGTAACACGGGGGGTCTTTTATCATGTATCTACATGGGATCCCGTGCTAGGAGGGAAATCGGCATAGTTTTTTTATGTTTATGAGCAATTTTTTTTTTTTACACAGGCACACACACACACACATACACACAAATACAGACAAAATACAACAACATGGTTGTGGTTTTCTTATTTTATTTTGCTTATTAATGTAATATATATATATAAGTATCATATTAGTTTAAACAGGCGATAAGTTGTTGTGTAATGGGGCGTTGCCTTCTACAGTTTTTCTACCACTTATCCCAAATCAGACTTTTGTCCATTGTTTTACATTTTGTTCTTTTAGATACCCGCCTATGTTGAAGCAGTGGCATCTTAGACATCACTTCGCCTTTCTCTGGAATTTTCTCAGTGGGTTCTTCATCTTTCTGTATTAAGGCACTTGGTACCGAACACTGCGTGCTCTCTAATAGCTTCATCGGTATGTTTTTGTATTGACTGAGTCGATTCAAATACTGTTGTAATGTTTTTTGGTATAGTGTAGATTTTTCATGATTGGTTAAATCACCACGAGATAAAACCGCCCGCATATCTTGGTCCAACTCACCCGTAGAATCAGTTAAAGAAGCAGGTGGTTTATAGACTGTTTTATACAGCAAGGTGTCGACCACCTGGGGATCAACTAGTATCATGTTCTTGGTTGGTGTTAAATTACTATGATGCCCCTCGCTAGGTTTAAAAGTCCCATCCGTTGTTACTAATTGGGGTGTATGACACTTCTGTTTGTGCTGTCTTAATGTTGAAGCGTCTGTGTAAACATTAACACAAAAATTACAGTTATGTCTTTTTTTTAAGGTGAAGATCTTGTGTATGTCTTTGCAGTGTGTAAAGGCGACTGAATGGTTTCAAGCATTGAACACACCGGAAGGTTTTGGTGGACGTCTTAGTCTGTGGAAAATAGATGGACTGCGTAAATAAGCCAATTCCCAAGCAGATAACAAACATAGTTAGCCCTAACTCATAATCAGGCTATACATACACAGCTCAAACAATATACATATACAACGAGCACAACAATAGTAATAAATACGACCCAAATATATCACCGGGATGTTAGTGTATCTATACACACCAAAAATACACAAATGTATTCACATTTACACCAACTTTTTTCCACGCCCACATGCTGGCAACTACCAAAACGGACCAACAACCAAGACCCTATAGAATTTCACACATATCAGATATTAAATTTAACATCAAAATACCATAGAAAAGGTAGCGAATGTGCCCGTTAACCCATGTCTGAAGAAGAAGAGCCAAAAACAATACTATGATTGAAAATCCTGTTAGAATAACAAACCACCTGTTCAGATATTAACAACATTACTTACATAAGTCATTCTTCAAAATGACCAAGTTCCGGTAGTTTCTATTAGTAAGTGCCGATAACGTATGATTTTTTTAAAATGTTTGGTCCTACAAATATACACACATCACCCAATGGGATGAATGGGTTACTCCAAGTGTGTGCACAGTACAAAACCTGTATTGCCTATTCGGTTGTGCTTCAATAGTGCAATACAGGCGATTGGTGTAGCTGGTTCGTATATAAAACTAGGTGTTTGCTCGTTTGTTAGTATCAGAATCATATGCTGTCGTATTTATAGCCCGTGCTGAGATGTCATTCTCAGAGGTGTGCATGTTTAAGACAATGACGAAGGGTAGCCTTTTTTCATCCTTTATGTATAGGTTACACACTAATAAAATTTTCACTACGTATTGCTCAGGTACAACCCCATAACAAGCTACCCTATATGTTTAGCTATTGTTTATGCGGTGCGGGTGAGTTTAGCTAGTTCGGCAGATTATTACTGGTAGCGGTTAATGTTGAAGGCGGCACACAAACCCTATAATACACTTCACTCTTATAGGCACTAACATTACCCGTAGGCAGCTGGTAGGTGTGGCTTCTCCATAATTAGTGTCTTTTAAACCCCAACAACAAAAAGCCGATACGACCAACGTCGCCAGTGAAAATGCAACTCGATAGATGTCCACTTGGGAGCCTTTTTTCTTGGTGTTCAGCTTCTGAGGCAACTGAGGGCGTTGGTAGTAATGAAGACAGTGATGGGTGGTCAGACAATGAAGATATGTCGATGTCCCCGATAAGCTGCTCTGTCTTTAATTCACCTTTAACGCTAGCCACGCTCTTTAAACCCAGAAGTGAAGCCGTATCAGACCCATCATCCGAGACAGAAACCATTCATCTAGCTGGTGAGTCAGGGACCAATAGTCTAGAATCATGTTTACCATCACTTAGATTAATGCTAAATGGGAGTATGATTATCCTACCACTACCATCGCCCGTTGTCACGCTGTCTCAGGAACTGAAAGCAAACAGGGTCGTAGAAAGGTATTATGTGTATGTATACATATATTGGTTGTTGTTGTAAGGCGGTAATTGGAGTTTAGTTGTTTGTGTTTAGGCTAACCTTTGAAAAAAAATAAAATAATAATAATAATATCATTACCGAACAGAGACTATTTTGTCGTGGTACTTTTTCTTCCTATGATATCACTACACCGGGGGCGGATTATATCCGTGGTGGAGTAACTAGTGTATAATAATATGCACGTACAGCTAATGCGAACTTTCTTTTCTTAAGTGTGCTAACCTATAAGTAAGTGTAACAAGCCGAGCTAATGGATATTCCTCTTGTTTACTCTACAGGTTCATTTTGCTACAGGGGGTAAATTGATAACTACCTATATTTTTGTGGCTGAAGCTCATCATTACACAAGAAGTTATTTTGCTTTAGACCGGGAACTGTTTCAAAGGCGGGTCAATGAGCTTGAGCTAGTCATTTCACCCTTGCTTGATAGCACCCATAGGCGTAAGATCATAGATCACTACGAACAGGGAAGAAATAATAGTCAGGCTTACACTTTAGACAGACCTCATCATTTCAAAAAAAGCTTTGAACCAGCCCAATGATTAAGTTGACTAACTCACCATTTGTCCTTGCTCTATTAATGTTAAAAGGGCTTGATGTGTCACTGCCGCTTATATTTCCACGTTTCACAGTCACACACTGGGAAAATAAACTGTCATTTCAATATGGTGTACTGTCATTTCAATAATTAGGAATATGAGGTCCTCAACTACCTATTTTTCCAGAGGCAATGATATGATAAACCATTAGGTGATGGTGTTAATGATGTAGCCGTAACATCATTCAAGAGACCACTTATCCATGTTCGGCGTTACTATGGTGATGCAAATATAAAGTATCCAACTAGAACCGGCATCACAATGAGTCGTCAAGAATTTGTAGACCTCGTAGACCTCCGAGAGGTCATTCTGAAAGAATTTGATAGAGTGTGTGGTGTTTTTGGCACAAAAACCGATTCAACTGCTCCAGCTGCAAACACAGTTACTAATACAGCCAACAAAATGTCTACACCGACTACGAACCCACATATGTACCTGAGATGCCTGTAGCAACCCACAACCAACCAGAACAGAAAAAGAAGAAGCCAACCAGGAGACGAAAACTACAACCAACTGTGACTCCTATGAACAGTCAAATATACCATGAACCTTTTTTTATTCTTTCTTAATTATTTTGGAAAAAGGTATGCGAATCATAAAATAAATATGTTTTATATCTCTGAAAAAATATGTCTATCACGTTTTATGGTTCGACTTTAATCATTGTTATATTTGTATATGTGTATTGTCTGTTTCGTTGTACTATATGCTATGTCTTGCTACAAAGAAAGCTTCTATAAACTACAGAGGTTCAAGTTATTGACCGGTACAGAACTCAGAAGTTATCCACAGATCATGAAGAACAGAACCTTCGCTCTCTATATATTCGATATAGGTAGACCTGCTGAGCCCAGAACTGCTTTATACAAGGGTTATACACAGACCAAGATAACATTAGAAACCCCATCATGGTTTGGGGTCATAAGCTAGTCAAGTTAATTCAAGCACCCAAACCACCCTAAAGGTGTGAGAACCCTTGGCCTTTTCCTCTGTGTTATTTAAAGGTAGGGTAACTATTATGGGTATAGAACTGCTAATTCAGAAAACTGATAAACATGACGTTTGTGGTGTGGGATATATGTTATTATGAGAACTGTTGGCAAAGAAACAATAACTTAAAAGAGAGATACCATAATTGAAACGGGGACTGAAAACATAATTGAAGAACCTACCGAGAATATACTAAGAAAATATTGACCCAAAGTAGACAATGTTAGAAGCTAGCGAGACCATACTGATAATATGGTAGAACATAGTTGAAACTCATACAGAGACCACCCGGCGACCATGGCTAAAGCGTGAAGTGAGAAAATAGTTGCAGAGCCTAGTGAGAACATACTAAGAAAATATTAAACAGGGTAGAATATGATAGAAGCTAGTGTGAATATACTGAGAACATTTTTGTTATATGAGTTATATTAACCACCCAGCACCATAATTTTCAATTTTACAATGTGAGAAGCACTTGAATATAAGCATAAAATAATGAGAACCATTGGCCAAGGCACAGAAGAATGTGTGGAGACCCTTATTCATATTATGATTAATGCGCTCCTTTCTTTAAAATTTAACATTAAAAAGATTGTTTATTAATAACTCCAATTGTGTGGCAACCCCGAACCGTGTTTGATAACAACTTAGAATCACTCAACTGTAAGGGGGGGGGGGGAGTTTGAGAATGTGCATATATGTCAAATGTTTCTTTTGTAAAGATTTAAACACGCTACAGAGCTTTGAAAATATCTGTAAGTATGTGTGTGTGTGTGTGTGGCCATCTATATATAACATACTTAGATCACATCACCAAAGCAGCAAAAACAACTGAAGAAAACAATATAAGAGATAACTCAACGAATTGCGCTTCGCAGACGACCAATCACTACTACCAGCGTCATAAGAACACATACAAAGATAAACACCCAGATTACATCAAACATACCAAACCTTTAACATGAAGATAAACAAAAGAAAAGGCCGAAGCTAGGAAGAACGGAAAGAAAAACAGCCATATATATATATATATATATATATATATATATATATATATATATATATATATATATATATATATATATATATATATATATATATATATATATATATATATATATATATATATATATATATTGAGGGCCTGTAATAATGAAATTGTATTAATTTGGTACAATTTCTAATTCTTACACCAAGGTATATTTAACTATATATGTACGAAGACTTAGGGAGTTTGAGAACACTCATAACACAGCGCTAAATCGTGTTGTATAGTGAGGTTTACAAATATTCAAAATTATGGTAATAAAGATGCCAGAGACGCTAGTCATAACAGAAGGTGTTAATCTCTACCAGGTGGCCGTTTTGTAAGCATTTAACAGACCAGTTTTTAAAAATTTTCATTGTTTAATAGTAAGACTAATTTTTAACCGTTTTCAGTAATTCAAGGAATGTTATGAATGCGACATGTTCACGCTTATGTATGCTTCATGCATATATATATGTTTCTTATAATTACCCCCAATTATTTTGTCAGTGTCTGTGTTACTCTAATACATTTTACACTGTGGTCAAGCCGTCACGCTTGGTGATTATCGATTGACACGCGTACGCCGTCTCGAGCCAGTAATTAAGCCGTTACACTTTACCTGTGGTTTATCACAGGAGTTTATATAGGGATTTATTTTTCCTTTAAACTATTTCATAGAGCTGGAAATATTTTGTAAAATACTGTTTGAAATTCAAACTAATAATTTAAATAGCATTTGTATCAGTATATTAATATCATTAATAATAATATAGCATGATCACAAAACGATATCCCTACATTCGGACACCAACCATGCTTATAGTGATTATATACAGAGACAGCTAAGATAGATAAAGGGTGTTCGCTTTCATATACTGGTTGCGTGATCGGATTATGCTGACATCATTCGTGCTAAGATTCCAGTATCGGTTTCTTTGTGGAAAAGTTCGCTAATGATCATATATTGAAATAGCCCGTGCCCTAACAGATGGCTACTCAACCTTGAAACGTAAAGTTTTATGGTGTTTTGCTGGTCGGAATTTCAATTTTTAACACTAGTGGCACACACGTCAGTGCTATTCCTTCTAATGAATTGACTTAAATTTAAATATGGTAGAGGTATATATGACCCCCACCGTATGATCTGGTTATGCTGACCTCATTCATTGTAAGTTTCCAACCCATTTTCTTTGTGGAAAAGTATGCATCTGTGTTATATCATTGTACAGTTTGAACCAGATCTAAATAGGGTAGTGTTATGGATGACCCCGACAGCGTAACCGGGGTTATGCTGACAACATTTGGTGTAAGTTTCCGTGCACCACCAGATGGCTAATTGACCTTGTATCGTAAAATTTTATGGTGTTTTGCTGGTCAGAATTTGAATTTTAAATACAAGTGGCACACACGTCAGTACTATTCCTGCTAAGGAATTGACCTAGATCTAAATATGGTAGATGTATATATGACCCCCACCTTTTAACCCGGTTATGCTGACCTCATTCTTTCTAAGTTTCCAGCCCATTTTCTTTGTGGAAAAGTATGCATCTGTGTTATGTCATCGTACAGTTTGAACCAGATCTAAATAGAGTAGTATTATGGATGACCCCGACATCATTCACTGTAAGTTTCCGGGCCCTAACAGATGGTTAATTGACCTTGTATCGTAAAGTTTTATGGTGTTTTGCTGGTCGGAATTTGAATTTTAAACACAAGTGGCACACCCGGTATGCTATGCCTTCTAAGGAATTGACCTAGATCTAAATATGGTAGAGGTATATATGACCACCCACCGTTTAACCTGGTTATGCTAACCTCATTCTTTCAAAGTTTCCATCCCATATTCTTTGTGGAAAAGTACGCGTCTGTGTTATGTCATCGTACAGTTTGAACCAGATCTTAATAGAGTAGTGTTATGGATGACCCCGACAACGTAATCGGGCTATGCTGACATCATTCACTGTAAGTTTCCGTGCCCCACCAGATGGTTAATTGACCTTGTACCATAAAATTTTATGGTGTTTTGCTGGTCAGAATTTGAATTTTAAACACAAGTGGCACACACGTCAGTACTATGCCTTCTAAGGAATTGACCTAGATCTACATATGGTAGAGATGACCCCCCACCGTATGACCTGGTTATAATGACCTCATTAATTGTAACTTTCCATAGACGTTTTCTTTATCACAAAATCTAAAGGGAAAATCCCACCCACCCCTTTTCCAGTTTTCAGGGTCGGGGGCCTCGCCGCCCCACCCCATCCGCCGCCCCGCCCGCTCCGGGCCCACACACACACCGCGCGGGTTCCGCCGGTTTCGACCGGTTTCGCTCCGGGCCCACACATACACCGCGCGAGTACGGCCGGTTTCGGTGACCATTCATTGGTTGTGGTACCAATTGGTACCACCTACATCCCCTCCCACCATGTCATAAAAGCTTATCCAGGGCCGTTGTTCCCTTGCCCCGTTGATCTTTACAGACACTGGGTCAGTTCCGGGTCAGTTCCGGGTCAGTTGACCTTGACGGATCATGGGTCTGTTCGGGTCTGTTCGGGTCTGTTGACCTTGACAGACCCAACTGACCAACTGACCCACGTATCATTATGCTGGCTGTATACTACTGGCGGCATCCACAGAAAGCTATATTGGAGCACTGAGAAGTATTCAAATAGTCTACAGTGGCATTTATTTTTTTTAAAAACCTGACTTGATGTGTGGACATGTTAAACTGCGAACTAGAAGAAAAACACTCGACCTTCCTACCGCGCATTTCGCAAGAGACTGATAATGAAATTTAGGGCCGTTTTACCCATAACGGATCAAACTACTCAAAAGCCATTTAGAAGTTGGTTGTGTATAATAAAAAAAAGATATATTGCTGCCAATCTGTAAACCATGACATTCTTCTTCTTCTTCTGCGTTCGTTCTCGAACTCCTGCAGATTAGCAGGATGTAGTCCGGAGAACGGAATGCGTTGTGTCATGGTTTACAACATTGCTGCGATATCTGCGCCTTTCGGCTGACACATCCGACTTCAACATGGCTTTGGGTCAGTGACTGTATATGGGATGGGCCAGCCAACTCCATCCTATAACCTCCTTAGTCGCCTATTACAACATGCATGGAAGGTAAACAGTGTTGCTATTCTTTGCTCCCCTTTCGGGTCCCGGCAACACACGGGCGAACCATGACATAATTCTGATCTCTGAAATAAATCCTGCAAACTATCATGAGTTTAAGAACGTGTGCTGAATAATAATAATTGTTTTTACTTACGATGTTAACTTAATGAGCACGTTTACAAACACATTATTGTGGAATTAATACATAGTTTCAGGTAATGAGTTTGTGTGTATGTAAGTGTGACAAGTTTACAAACGCATTATTATGGAATTAATGTATAGTTTCAGGTAATGAGTTTGTATGTATGTAAATGTGAAAAGTTTACAAACACATTATTGTGGAATTAATACATAAAGTTTCATGCAATGGGTTTGTGTGTATGGTAAATGTGACAATTTCTTCCTGTGAGTTCATTTTGAAGTCCTTACTGGTTATCAAGATGTAATCCGGAAAATGGGATGTAATGTCTCACCGCTTGACGCTTTAGAAACAAGGGCGTTAGATCTCCTATTTGTCTAATTATGAATATCATTACTCTATCGGTTTGAAATAAATAAATTTACATAAATATTTCATTTTAAATGTTTATTTTTATATATCTTATTGATATGGAAAGCTTACAAATTATTAAAGGAATAGTGAAATAACTTTCATTGTACTAGAGTTTCTCCATTAATAGTCCAACCTTCTCAGTGAAGAGACACGCCGACTGCCAAAGATTCCACTCATAATGCGTATTTCTGTAGCTTCAAGCGATAATCCCCCAAAAATCTCAGAAAAATGCATTTCCAAAGAAGACGTCATTACCTGAGATCTAACCCGTGACCTATTGAGAGTAAGGCAAATGGTTCAACCACTTTGCAGGAGATTTCCCCAATTGGTTTAAATATTTCTTTGAGTATTTAATTGTTACTACACTGGTAACCGTCGCTTTAATATAAGCCTATATTAGTTTCTCCTTGGACATCTCTCTTCAAATAAAATACGAGTCATCTGAATGTAAGTATACGGTGAAACTACATACACTAGATTAAATAATGATGTTGTTAACCACCAGAATATTTGTTCATAACAGTTGGTCTTTGGACGGTACAACTTACGCCTTTGTGTTTTTTGCTACTGTATCATTTTATGGGTCACACCTATGATTTCAATATTTTTCCTACATAGTTTAATAAGAATGTCGCAGACATGTTGGTGTTCTAAGCAACAAACGACACCAATAACACAAACATTGAAATGTAAGTGCCTAGTACCAACGCCAAAACAAACAGTTCTAGGTAAGCTTCATAAACTTCTATGAAATTTCTATGCTACCTCGCGAATAAATTCAATATTGACATTTTAAAGTGGACTGTTTATCTTTTGGGCACAGTTATTGGTAAAGCAGTTGTTGGTAGAGAGAGTTTCAATAATCGCTTATCTAACAGCTAGGATAACGAGCTTATGGTGAATTCAATATTTAAGATATAGGCTTATCCTATATCAGGGCTTATCAACGTTAAAGATCAATTAAAAGAATGGAAGAGTAATAATATCCACAATGATCGACACTCAAGTGATTCAATCTCGTGGCCTTTGGCAATAAATTCATATTTGTTAATGGGAAATCCAGCCTTTTAAAATGATGCATTTGACTATTTAATTGATTTTCATTGACTGTCGTACAAAGCATAGTGACCAATGAAAATCAGTGGTAAGTCAAGAAGACTATGGCTGGATGAGTTATTAAAAAGGCTGGATTTTCCATTAATCCCTAGGTCTTTATTTTAGACGGTCATTTATGAATGACATGAGAACAAAACAAGATCAGTTGCTTGCAACAGGCAGACTTACAAATTGTTGAGAAATAAAGTTACCAGGTGTTCAGTTCTCTCTGTTACACGTATAGTATCAGCACCACTAATCGCCCCATCCCGAAACGGTTGATTCGATTTTGCCTACAATACGCGGGTCTTTTTAAAAGGAAATTTCTAAAATAGTACACATAATTACTGGTGGAAATGATAAATTATCAAGATAAATTTACAATATCTTCTAAAGTGGGGAAAAATAAGCAACGAACAGAATTTAAACAAGGTCCTGACAGGTGGCCGCTATTCGCCTCTCAACTTGAATGTCTTGACAAAATCGCAACTTGTTTTGGAGATGCTGTTAGTCAAGTACGGAAAATCTCGTGTACGAGAGTTGCTAGGCGATTTGGTGTCGTTGAACGGTCTGGTTCAATTCCCGTTAGGCTCAACAATTCTTGGAGCTCCAACAGATTAAAAAAAAGGTTTGTTGCGTCATATCACACGTAGAAAGATCCAGTCCGCCAGCCTAAATAAGTTGCCTATCTCTGAGACACACTTAGTGTTAATGGTCAATTGCTTTGCTTTACTATATATATTGTAAATATCAGCCTCACGTATTATCGATTTACTTATGTAAATTCACTTATTATTGATTTACGTATGTAAATTCACATATTTATGTATACAAAATGGAAAGAAGAATAAGACTTGCATTTCAGAACTATTTTCATGCAACATATCTTGTGTTGTCTCTACATTTTAACAAGTATATTAATAACATCACAAAACCACACATAATCCTTACTACTGTCATTTATGTTTACTTAAATGTCAAACTTAAAAAGATAGTAAATAGAAGAGTCCAAGAACCACAGATAGACGCATCAGTACTAAAACAACCAGACATACAACAAAAATACCTTGTAGATGTAAGGAATAAATATGAATAAATATATAAATATAATATAATGATAGAGTGCATGGAACAATACAGAAGGGAAAATCCAGAAGAGAAAATAAGCAATAAATGGGACAGCTTAAGGAAAAGTATTCAAACATCAAATGAAAATTTACCAATAAGAAATACCAAGAACAAACAAACATGGATGAGAGATGAAATATTTGAGAAAATGACAGAAAGAAAGAAAGCTAAAAATACTCCAAAATACTCAATTATAGACAATGAGATACGTAACATGTGCAGAAAAGTGAAAAAACAATGGTTAGAAAGAAAATGCAGTGAAATAGAGGAGATGTCCATACAACAGAAGACAAAATTAATGCATAAGGAGATAAGGCTGATCACAAATAAGGAAAATCCTATAAATGGGGGTGGCTGTATTAAGGATAAAAATGGTACAATAATATTTGATAAAAACAAAAGCACTTACAAGATGGGCGGACTATGTAACAGAACTGTTTGACGACCAAGGGAACAAAAAACCAACAACACACAACAATGATGGACCAGCAATACTAAAATCAGAAGTAGAACGTGCAATAAATTAAATAAAATGTGGAAAGGCTGCAGGCTCGGACATAACAGCAGACATAATAAAAACTCTAAATGAATTTGGTGTAGATACTATCACAGAAATTTGCAATGACATATACGAAACAGGCCATATGCCTAAAGACCTAACATCATCAATATTCATACCACTACCTAAGAAGCCCAGGGCTGTGGACTGTACAGATATAGAACAATAAGTCTAATGAGCCATCTAACTAAAATATTTCTCAAGATAATACATGAAAGAATTAAGAACAAGGTAGACATGGAGGTCGGTGAAGAACAATTCTGTTTTAGGAAAATAAAGGAACCAGATAAACTATACTGAGTATACTGAGATATGCAGATGACACTGTTCTTTTGGTAGAAAGTGAACATGAACTACAAAGACTAATAGATCAAGTCAATAAATCAAGTAATGAATATGGACTGGATATAAATATTCAAAAAAAAAATAAAACCATGATAATCAGCAAAGACACAGAAGAACAGGAGGTAAACATAAACATACAGGGAGAGAAACTACAACAAGTAAAACAGTATCAATATCTTGGACACATAGTCGCAAATGATGGCAGATGTGAAACAGAAGTTAAAAGGATAATAGGAATGGCTAAAAGTACCTTCAATGACATGAGGAAATTATCAATATCTAAACAAATTACAAACAAGTTAAAAATGAGAATTATAAAATGCTACATCTATTCCATATTAATGTATGGCTCAGAAACATGGACACTAAATAAACAATTAGAAGACAAAATTGATGCCTTTGAGATGTGGGTATATAGAAGAATAGGGAGAATATCATGGAAAGAGAAGAAAACAAATAAAGCGGTGCTAAAGACACTTAATATGAAGAAAGTACTACTAAGAGAAATAAATATCAGGCAAATAAAATACTTTGGACACATTAAAAGACATGACACCTTATTGAAGACCTTACTTGAGGGTAAAGTCAAAGGGAAGCGAGCAAGAGGTAGGCAGAGATACAAATGGGAGAGTAACATCACACGATGGACAGGTTACAGTCTAGCAGAGTGCACCACCAAGACAAGAGACAGGAGATGTTGAAGATACGTTGCAGCCAACCTTCGTTGCGGAGACGGCACTTGATGATGATGATGAGGCATATGCCTAATTTGGCCATTGCAGTATTGAGGCCTTCTGGCACTTACTAACGTTATACAATTGTAGTTCTCGAGAAATGTACATAGGCCTACCTGTACAGTGTGTGTTGTTGTTGTCTGTGGTCGACCAACCCAGGGCTATGCCGTGATGCAGAGAGGCGGCCGCATCAGGCGGCCCAATCAAAACATTGTCAGGGGCGGCATTTCAAAGAAAAGTCATTTTAGGTGGGACGGAATTTCAAAGACTTGCATCCTACGGAGAAAATCTACTGCGCGATCCTGGAAAGACCGGTCCATATTCATAGTAGTTTGTGAATGTATGCGTTAGAAGTCTTGACTAACTAGTAGTCTCCCCCCCCCCCCCCTACTCCATAGACACAACAGATATTTAAAAGGTCAACATTAAAGCTATTCAGAGACGTTTATGTTATAGCTGTCACTCGTCTATCGACCTGGTGACCAGGGTTCGAGTTCACTCGTCACTTTCTCGCATGATCCAGACACCGACAAATGTGTAGCAGTGCTCATGCTAGTAAAGTCTCTGCTAAATCATTGTATGCGACTTCGGTGGAGAGAACTAATTGGAAACTATAACCATGAGCAAAACAACTGGAACATAAATGAGCAAGTCGGCATATTTTGATTGAGAACAGAACACTGTCCTCTAAAAGTACACTTACACTGAATTGGTATCAGCGAAATTGTGGCATCTTCGGCTTCGGAGCAGCAACACAGACACTAGATAACAGCCTGCAGGATTGTCACAGTCTCGCTTTTCACATAACCACAATCTGGCGCACATTAGCTTTTCTACAAAACAAGTCGTGGGGAAACCAAGATGACCTAAAGCAGACGTGATAAATATTGGAATGGATGCTTAACAATCGATGGCAGAAGAAGAAAATTGAGGAAAGACGCCACCTACGTAGAGTACATTCTGAATGCGACACTAGTTATGCTGCTTCAGTCAATCATTGGCAAAGCTTGGAACTGGGTAATGAAGTTTTGTTAATCATTTGAAACACACATAATAGTGCACACAAATCGATGTTTCTATCTCAAGGCCTTTATCAAGACTATATACACAAAATAAAAAAACGACGAGAAAGAACGGCACTGTTGACATTCACATGGCAGAGCAAAATGTGGAGATCACTCGGAAGGGTTGAAACTAGGTCAGATTTAAAACAACACAAACAGAAATATATAAAACACACTCAAATACATGTGAAACAAGACAAAGAAATGCTGGAACAACATGATGGCATCGTTAAAAGAAGCGGAATGAGCGGAGGAACTTTTTGCGTTATATAGTAATGATAGCAAAGCACTAAGTCGCATACAAAAATTGCCGACTATCTATAATATATAAATCATGTTATTACATATAAATAATTCTAATTTATTTGTCATATTGTGATATTTTTTATGCATTCGTTCTCAAACTCCTACTTGCCAGTATGAAGTAGCCCAGACACATGAATGCGTTGGGTAATTGTTTAGGGCTTGGTTGCAATGTCTGTGGATTTCGGCTTGACATAAATAGTTAGTGGGTTACTTTCGTCTATTGGATTGAACAACAACTAGCACCACCAAACCTCCTTAATCGTTTCAGATGTGCATTACAGTCCACATTGTTGCTATGATTTTCTCCCCTTTCAGGTCTCGACAACGCTGGGAGTGATATCAACTAATATATTTTACTTTCCCATAACCTACACCTTAAGAAGTATCATATTTCCTATAGGTCTATGTCGTTAACTATCACAGCCATTATAGTCAACATCCAATACCAATACGATGACAACTCATCAGCTCAACATATATTTATGTATATATATATGAGAGAGAGAGAGAGAGAGAGAGAGAGAGAGAGAGAGAGAGAGAGAGAGAGAGAGAGAGAGAGAGAGAGAGAGAGAGAGGAGAGAATTTATCGAACAGAATATTAAAGACAAAAAAATGCCAGTTCCATTACCCCTTGGGGGCGTAACTCCATTACTCTCAAACAAAGAGTATTGTTCCGATGTACTTCACTGTGGAGGCATTGTTCGTTAGCTCAGAATTTTCACTCAGTCTAATTCCAATGTATTTCATGATTGTGACAAATAATTGTGAATAACAAGAATATGACTTTAACGTGAATTAGAATAAGCAATTATACTCCATATTATATGACATCTAATATGTTTATATCATTACACAATTAAAACTGATTGACATCTACTTTAAGGAAACTTTACAAGCTTATGACATAATTTTTTTCAGCATTTGAGTTGTGTGTTTTGTTGTTGTTTTTTTGCGTTCGTTCTCAAAGTCGCACTGGATTTATTATTTAGCAGGACGATGATAATAATAGATTTACAGCAGGAAGTAACTCGGCGAGGGATGAGATGTTGTGTTGTCGTTTAATTTGAGCAAATAATCCGACACATCCATCTTCTGCTACGGTAACTAATTCATCAATTAGTGTTTAATCAATTCAACTGAACGGTGAACGTCCGTAGTCATACAAGCCAGCTGTAGGGTAGCAGGGGGTAAGATGGCGCGCGGGACAAGACGGCGTTTCGTTTTTTTTGCCGAGCCTATGGGTTTTTCCAGTAGGACACATGACTAGGTCTGGTGGGAAACATCCATTCTATGACACAACAAAATTTGACAGTTCATGGACAAGTCGTTTTCCAATTATGAGGTAAGTTTGTTTTTCATGGGTCTCGATCTATTTTTTTTTCCAACTCTTTACTCCTTATCTGTTGTTATCATTACTGTCATGTTTTTTTTACATGTTTAAACTGAAATATATATTGTATTGTTAAGTTATTAAGCACGTTACCTATCAACATATTTTGTTTTTTGTGACATTTTATTAAAGTTGCTAACCATCTTATTTGGGGAAAGATGGCGCATAATTAATGGGGCAAGATGGGGTTGCTGACTCGCTGCGCCATCTTACCCTACTCGCTGCTGTCATTAGTCCCCCTCATTTTGCAAAATATTTAAACCAGTTATACAGTTTAATTAACTGTCTCATTGCGTTTCTGTTTAGGAATTACAAACGGAAGAACGATAAAAGGAAGCCAATGATGGAAAATATTATTATCCAGGTCAGGCAACTAATAGAAGCAGGCTTGTCAGTGAGGGAGATTTCTACAGGTATTGGCTACCCAGAATCAACGATTCGGAGGAGAATGAAAGCTGGTTGTGGGGTCTGAGTCTTTTAAATCAACATTTACTCCTGATCAAGAAAAATAAATTGTTCAACATTGTGTAGCATTGGATTCCAGATTTTATGGACTAACCCTGAAGTCTCTACGCTTCCTGACATTTGAATTCGCAGAAAAGAATGGAATATCACACACTTTCTCACGGATGACAAAAGTAGCTGGATTAGATTGGGCTATAGATTTTATGAAGAGAAATAATCTGTCACTAAGGATTCCAAGAAAGACAAGTGTAGCTAGAACGATGGGATTCAATACAGAAAAATCGGCCCAATATTATAAAAATTTGCAAGAATCCCTGGAGAAATATAAGTTTCCAGCACATCGAATCTACAACATGGATGAAAGTGGCTTTCAGACAGTGCCAAACAAATTGCCCAAACATATTGCTCCAGTAGGCAAGAGTGAAGTGGCTAAAAATGTTTCAGCTGAGCAAGGCAAAATGGTTACTGTTGCATGCAGTATGAGTGCTGATAAAAAGTTACAAAAATGCCATCCCCCAAAAAAACAGCTAAGACTAAATTAAACAGTGGAAGCGTCGCTGATGTCAAGCAGAAGAAAACATGTGTAATTGAAGACGATTCCTCAGATTGTGATACTCAGTTTTCTCTGCATGACAGCAGCGACGACTTGAGCATCTCATCTGAAAATGAGGATGATGTGCCACTAGGCATAAATAGTTACGTTGTTGTTAGGGTGGATGGGAAAAGTAAAGGCTCATTCCGCCTTTATGTCGCAAGAGTGACTGAAGTTGAAGATGGTGGTTACATTGGGATCTTTTTTTAAAAACGTCCTAATGTCACCACGATTTTTCTGCACAGAGGAAGAATCCTTTTTCGGCTAGTCCGATATTATTGAGAAACTGCAAACTCCCATGCATAGTAGCATTGCACGCTACAGAGGTATGATCAGTTTTAAAACTGATCTTACCATGTTTCCTATATATTAGGCGTATTTTTTAGAGGTCAGTGATCAGTTTCAAATTGATCTTTCCATGTTTTTTTCAATATTAATTTGTTTAATGGTTGATTGTATTTATGATTAAAGTGACTTAAATGTACATAGACTTAGTCTTTGTATTCTATAATTATCACACGTGACCGACTATGTGAAGACACAACAGTGACGCTGTTATTTTGCAGTTTCTGTCAATTTTCTGTTGATTTGTATGTATTTCTTTCACCTTTTTTTCCTGCGCCATCTTGCTCCCAAAAATGGGGCAAGATGGTTTTTTTTTTTACATATGTTAGAAAATTCTCATTCTACTGTCTACATGTAGCTGTATGTTGTCAATAACATCACATATGTAAGATAAATCGATACGCTATACACTGATACCAGTTTGGTCTCTCATAATTACGTCTAGTTGTCAGAATACGCTAAAATGTGAAAAATGCGCCATCTTACCCCCTGCTACCCTACATAGTAATATGTTTGTCACGATTCACCATACTGCACGGGAACTGCACTCTGTAGCAATTTTTAGTCTTCACTTTTAATCAAACTTTCCAGCCCCTTTATCACTGTACTTGTCACTATGGACTTGAACACAGACCCCCACCAGCATTCGAGTTATTTCTGCGTAAAATTGAAGAACTAAATTTTTATAATATTTTCAAACATAATTGCTTACTTAAATTTACTATATTGTAAAGACTGTTAACCTTCGCTATTGTTATAATATAATTAGCTGAACCCTTATCTTCAATATTTTTATTTGGTATATTTCCCTAATATAACCCATGTTGATTTACGCCCAGTATTGAAAGGGTTATATATCACGAAAGAATGTCTTCATCTCCTACCTACCAACTTCAATTTACTAACAGCCCAAATATCAAGTGGCTTAAGGTTTTCAATCTCTTTTAAAGATAATACATTCTTTAATAACAAAGGTAGAGGTACGTCCATTGCTAACATGAACGTGCCTCACTACAAAGATGCTTAGTTATTAGTTATTGTAAGCAGATAATTTAATCCCATAATTCCGCAACTGGTGCAATACAAGAAGACGTGCCTACATTCCAACTTTTAATATTATGCACAGTTTCATTCCAACTTTGTTATTGTAAGCGCAGCTTTCGTGTTTGCACTGAAATTATGTCACTGACAGACCGTGTTGCCACGAAAACAAAATTGTCAGTTTAATCGGAGATCTCTATTTACTGAGCGTGCCAGCTATACATAAAGCTGTTGTACGGCGGCAAATATATATATATATAAATCTAATCCTAACCGTAATTCCCCCTCCCAAAAACTATATATATGTGTCCTCCCCCACCCCGCCAACCCAACAAATGTCTACTGCGCACTAAATAGGTACATAATTAAAGTAATATTTATGCGATAACTGCTTATCTGCCAATACTTTGTTTCGTTAAATAATGTTGGCTCAGTTTTTTTTTCGAACTTATGTTGCGTTTCTTTAATAATGTGGGCACTTCTTCCCGTATTGAACCCCAAACCACCATTACTTCAAATTATGTTATATTTATTTTCCTTAAGGGAATTTTTTTGGACTTAATTTGCAGATATACATGTGTGCTGTGAAAGTGTTTCTTCATATCTGTCTCCCTGAAAATGTTTTAATTTGTAAGGTATTGTAATTTATATAGACGCTGCGATACATGACTTTTTTAGCCTTGCACATACACAAGCCCGGAAATACGGCTTTAGTTAAAAGGGGGGGGGGGAGAAGTATCATTTTCTTTATGTTTCTTAAGATGTTTCCTAGTACTCAATTGCATATTATATTTTCCTAAGATGTTGAAATCACGCACAAATCGACATTTTGGCAAAATGCCGTTATCAAGAAAACAACATAGCACACGGCGAGTACAAGATGGCAATGTCTACAATAAAACAAAGAGCTAAATGAAAACGCATGCGGGAAATTTGGAGAAGTGTGATTGATAAATTATAATTTAAAAACTGCAGAGACAGAAAAAAAACCATAACAAGCGGAACATTAACATAGTAGCTTTCTTTCTTTTAGAATGTGTAATTTAATTAACATCGTTGTTTGTTCTGCTTCTGTCTATAATACTGCCGAAGTATAGCCTATGTATGATTATAAGTGTATGGTTTTAGCTTTCTCAAACTCCTACCGGTTATCTCATTATAGCAGGAGAATGATACTACCAGATTACCAGCATTAGTGTAGCCCAGAGAACGGAAATGCATTGTGTCACCGTTTTACTTGTGCCAATGACTCGATACATCCGACTTTGGCTTTGGAGACTAATATATTCAGTGTTTTTACTACTTTCACTGAAAGTCTGCAACCATCTCGTTAGTATAGTCAGCCAATCGTACAAGAGAACTGGTTCCTGTACCTACACGTTGGTCACAACGCCTAAAGCTAACGTCATGGATGCTTGACTTTTTGTTGTTGGCTTGCATCTCTATCGACACAGTCACATTCGCCAAGAGTGTATCGTTATTTGAGGTATATGATACGGTTTGGTTTAAAAATAATTAATTAAAAATTCTATAAATTGATATAAAGTAGGTAGCATGGGGTAAGATGGCGCGTGGTGCAAGACGATGTTTCGGTTTTTTTTAAGAGCCTATGGATTTTCTCGGTAGGACACGTGACTAGGTCTGGCGAGAAACTTCCATTCTATGACACAACAAAATTTAACAGTTTACATACATGTCGTTTTCCAACCATGAGGTAAGTTTGTTTTTCATGGGTCTCGATCTATTTTTTTTCCCAACTTGTTACTTCTTGTCTGCTGTTATCATTACTGTCATATTTTTTTTACATGTTTAAACTGAAACATATATTGTATTGTTACGTTATTATGCACGTTACCTTGTCCAAATATATTCTTTTGGGTGACACTTTATTAAAGTTGCTAACCATGTTATTTGGGGAAAGATGGCGCAGAAGGTTAATGTCATGGGTGCCGATCTAAGGCTGGGAGAGACTGATATATATATATATATATATATGGTTATGATGAAGAACCAACCTTACAAAAGCAATATTAGCTTTAAAACGGAACTTACGTACTATATTTTTTATTAGAACTTTTGTTTTCAGAGTAAAGTTACAAAACTATGTATATCTATTTATTCTATCTATTCTTAACACACATTTACACACTGCCTGTGTGCTAGACCTGTTGCAGAGGTGATTGTTCTCAATTTTATAATGGTTTGTATCACCTTTTTGACTGTGCCATCTTGCCCCCAAAAATGGGGCAAGATGTGTTTTTTCATGTGTTCAGAAAATCTCATTCTACTGTCTACACATAGTTGTATGTTTTCAATATCCTCACTAATGTTAGATGGATGGATAAGCTATACACTGATGGAGGTTACATCGCTCACAGTTACGCTAGTTGTCAGAATATGCTAAAACGTGAAAAGTGTGACATCTTGCCTAGGGTTATATCATATGCCTAGGGTTCGAAATAATTGCAATAACAAAAAACATTGTGGTAGTTCTTTTCATTTCGCTATATACCCCCTTTATGCCTAAGTCAGGGGTAGTTCTCTGGAGGCGGTCTTTTTATGTGCTTCATATATGTTTATTTTTGTGAACGTGTAAATTTATTTTGTGCTTGTACTATTACGAATTTTGGAGGCAGTATCGGATATGTCATATCGAAAGGTGCAAATATCGCAGTTAAATTTTAAACCATGACACAAAATCTTGCTAATTTGCAGATTAGATTCATCCAAGTTTGAGAGAAAACGCTGGAGACGATGATGATGATGAAATAAACTCTTCAACTATGCGAAGGTAGCTCTTGACAAACCATAACCTTTCTGACAAAAGCACAGAATCTTCTCAGTTGTGTAACTGAGACAACACCTGGACTCATATATGGTTATCTCCAAGGCATGGTGGTGCTCACGGAGTTTAAGGCTGTGTACTGTGTTGTCACCGAAAACAGGTATTAGAGAGCATTATTATTCCTTGATCGGTACGTCCTACCAAGAGCGCATTACACACTTGTGGATCAACGATCTCATACTTATTCTGTAATATTTGTAGACCCATTCGCAATGATGGCACATCTATAAGAATATATTATAACATTCCCCGTCATCTAAGAGTCCGTCACAAAAGTACAGGTGCAAATATGTAGTGTTCGCTGGTCAGTCTGTACCTCTTCATCAATCATGTGGATCATTTAATAGAAAAGAAAAATAGTTATTTCCTTGCGAGTTGGGTTGAAATGCTAGAAATCCATTTCACGCTGACCCCCCCCCCCTCCCTTTTTTTTCTCTCCGGCGGCAGAAGCTTGCGAAATATGTAGGCCTACAGGTATTCGAAAAAAAACTTTTTCTTAAAAACCAGGTAAAAAAAGTTCCCGGAATTAGTGGATTATATAGAGATATTTAACAATATAATTATGTACACTACAATTCCTTCACAGTAATTCCATTCGGCAACTACACATTTTGCCAACGTGCATACTGCTACTGGAAACATTCTTGGGTCTCATTCTTTGACACCTCTCTCAGCTGTCTTGTCACATTTGTGATAACGCCATCTGCATCCTTGAATCGATGTTCATACAGTGCCAATTTCAGTCGAGGAAACAAGAAAAAAATCAGCCGATGCAAGGTCGGGAGAATATGAAAGCTGTTCCAAGGTAATCACATTGTGCTTTTCGAGGTACTGCTTTACCAGTAGGGATAGATAAGCATTGTCCTGCAGCATAATCAAACTGTGTGATGACCTTCCCGAAAACACTTGCGCCGCACAAAAACTTGCGATTTCTTAATTACGGTATCACTATATTCTTTATTAAGCAATGTTAGTTTCTCTGAAGATAACTTTTCAAGCAAAACACAAAATTTGACATTTGTGCGTTGTTCAATCAAGGACATTTTTAACTTCCAACTGCCATGTCATTTCATCAATGTCATTACCAACTTCTAAACATAAAATATCCATAACATCATCTCTCATTCAAATACTAGTCGACTATTCCAGGAACTTTTTGAAGATACCTCATATTACCTAAATACAAAAACAACTTTTAGAACTTTATTGTCATATTGATTGCTTTTTAAAACTTGTAATCACTGCAATCAATCTTCAACTTCTATATAGGTCCCTAACCATTCTTATTAACGTCTTTTGAGTTAACCAATTCAGCTATGTCGTAATGGGACATAATCGGCATTTAGCCTACTATTTTATTAGTTTCTGTCTGGTCGCCGGTAGATATGCCGATATCACTTACTGGTTACTCCGACATCAGTCACCTGCTGGCAGGCCTAGTACTTCCTCATATTTGTGCTAAATCCTGTTTCATTGCCAATAAAAATCGATTTCTTTCAAGTGTCTGTGTACATTGTTGTTAGAATAATCTGATAACGATACTTTTAAAACATTAAACTCACAAAAGAAATGGCGAATGTGTAATAAACGATAACTAGTAGATACATGTTTATGCGGGTTTAAAATTGAATTGTAGTGGATCTACAAGTGTTTACTGTGTAAGTAAAGACGGTAATTAATTTCTATATCAAGAGGAAATATGTAATCATGAAACTAACATTGAGGTTGGAGAAGAGTGTAAATCTTGGTACTAACGGTGAGGTAAAAGAAGGAAAATATGTACACGCTTGATGGCCAAAAAAAAAATAATAATAATTAAATGTATCACAGAAATTAGAACGTCGCGATTCATCAAAATGAATATTTTTGATGTTTAAGGATCAGACCAAGCGTCACCACTCACTATTTTATAAAGTCCCCAGCGCTGAAGACAAAAAACGTCAATCTATTGTATAGGCCCTATATGAATTATATTAAACAAGTAAATATGTATTACAAATACCTACCATTACTAATAAATATATGAAGAAAACAACTATAATAAAAAGACTAAACACGAAAATAATTGACGTGTCGATCATAAGATCTTCGTCCCAACAGATATAATGCATGCAATATTATGTATTGCAAATAATACAGAAATAAAATTATTCTTTTCAAAACATGTCTAAGAAAATATTAAAACTGCCCCTGTAACAGCCGAAAGAGTATCGTTTCATATATATATAGGACCACACACAATTATATATATATATATATAGAGAGAGAGAGAGAGAGCGAGCTTTTTTTCTTGGAAAATGGCGGATGTGCACTTAGAAGTTTACGAAAAATTGTCCGTATTTTTAGGGATAACACCCACCCATCAGAACCCTTATAACACAAACAAAAATAATGAATTCATAATTTTGAAAATATTTATTAAAATGTTGATATATGAAATATGCTTTATAAAATTTCTATATTTGACTAGAAGCATTCTATTTTCCTGTAGCTCATCTGTGTGGACACAAAAGTTCTTAATTATATTATCTGGAATCTAGGTTCTACATAAGGTTTAATCCAAGTTTCAGTGCAACTGTCTCGGCACTAAAACTGCTTTCTACTTTAGTTTTCACAATACACACATTTTCTTGGTTATCACATAAATATTTTGTTAGATGAATTTGTTATAGGCTTATAGGGATTCCGCTGTATTAGATTAGAATATACAAAATCATTAAAAACAAATGAAAACATAAAAATATCGCATACATTCTTACCGATTTGTAAGACATTGCATTGCCTTGTTTTAACAATCAAGCTCTCGATGCATCATTTATCGTGACGTATTAATGGCAGTACAAATATAGTAGATTAATTTACATAACTAATCCACGAAAGCATCTGATGATGATGGATACCAATGAAATCCACTATATTTAAATCGTGCGGTAATTCAGCATTCAGATATTTACGACTTAGTTCATCGACTCAAATGTACTGTTTAGTTAAATACAGGAACTGATAAACATGGAAGCATGGGTAATATAATACTATACGGTTTAAAAGTTCCTCTGTTGCGTCCTGTTTTGGAACAAACAACGCTCAATAAACGTGACAAAGGATAGTGATTGTAAAGATATTGCTTCATGGTGGTCTTGGCAGGTGTACTGATTCGTGTATGAAAGTAGACTTGTGACAGTCCAAGACATAGGGTCGGTCCCTGTTAGCAAGCCGGTATGTCCTCAAGCTAACAATAGCAATATTGACAGTCTTAGTGACAATGAATCACTGAATGAACCGAACTGGGCGAATGATCGAAGTTCGAACTTCGGCCAATCTTATTTCATAAAATTGCATTATCGTATAGGGCCTATCAACTATTCAATACAATGCCGTCTCATGTTTCGTTGAGACGATTTTAGATATTATTGTAACACTATTCTTTATATATATGATCGCTGACAATGATTCTTATCATAGATTAGTGCATGGTCCATTAATTATACATATCGAAATAAAAAAAACCCTCACATAGACATGATTTCAACCGAATGTTTATCAAGTGTCATGATTATGTCCCCTGAAAAAGTTATGCAAATCTTAACGGACATATATAACGCGTTTGGTATTTTAACAAAGGAGCGCTATAAAATAAATCAGAACATTTTCTATCGTAAGTTACGGGTTATTAAGTTGATACCTTATTTATAGGGTAAATTGTAGCACAGTAGATACATTTCAAACTAGATAATACACACGCTGCTTTGTCATTAAAAAAAATATCTATTAATATTTATATAAAAATATACATCAGTATTGCTACCTTGTTTATTTCACCGTTACATTGGTGTACAATGTTTCTATTTGAGCACTTTAGATCAATATTCTGAAATAAAAATTGAAAATAAGTGAACTCACCTCATCGTATTATGAGCAGATGTATTAGGGATCATAAAGT
This sequence comes from Meghimatium bilineatum, assembly GCA_034231615.1. NCBI lineage: Eukaryota > Metazoa > Mollusca > Gastropoda > Stylommatophora > Philomycidae > Meghimatium > Meghimatium bilineatum. The sequence continues at coordinate 20,389,462 of CM067317.1, read as the reverse complement.
TGTGGTTTCAGCTGGCATCAACCTTATACAGCTCAATGTTTACCCACTTCTGTCTCTTCAGTTCAATGTTTCCCAATCCTACTTGCGGGGCCGTGCCTTACTGTGATACCAAGAGGAGTCCGCATCAGGCGGCACCGTTAGGAGGCGGCATATGCGTTAAAAAGTAAATATTATTTGAACCATTCAATATTTTAAAAAATAATTAAGGGGCGGCATTTCGAAGATTCGCATCATACTGAGAACATCTGCCACAAGCCCCTGTCTACTTATTCACCTCAATGTTTGCCCAAACTTTATTCAACTCAATCTTTGCCCAATCGTACTTATTCAGCTCAATGTGTGTCCAATCCTACTTATTCAGCTCAATGTTTGTCCAATCCTACTTATTCAGCTCAATGTTTACCAAAACTTTATTCAACTCACTGTTTGCACAATCGTACTTATTCAGTGCAATGTTTGCCCAAACTGTATTCAACTCAATGTTTGCCCAATCGTACTTATTCAGCTCAATGTTTGTCCAATCCTACTTATTCAGCGCAATGTTTGCCCAAACTTTATTCAACTCAATGTGTGCCCAATCGAACTTATTCAGCTCAATGTTTGTCCAATCCTACTTATTCAGCCCAATTTTTGCCCATACTGTATTCAACTCAATGTTTGTCCAATCGAACTTATTCAGCTCAATGTTTGCCCAAACTTTATTCAACTCAATGTTTGCCCAATCGACTTATTCAGCTCAATGTTTGCCCAATCGTACTTATTCAGCTCAATTTTTGTCCATACTTTATTCAACTCAATGTTTGCCCAATCGTACTTATTCAGCGCAATGTTTGCCCAATCGTACTTATTCAGCGCAATGTTTGTCCAATCCTACTTATTCAGCTCAATGTTTGCCCAAACTTTATTCAACTCAATGTTTGCCCAACCCTACTTATTCAGCTCAATGTTTGCCCACACTTTATTCAACTCAATGTTTGCCCAATCGTACTTATTCAGCTCAATGTTTGCCAAATCATACTTATTCAAAGGTATCTGTTACGGCGTTAATTAAAATTGTTGAGAAATTTCCCTTCCCTTACATCTCAAGTGGAACAATTTCTGGTTTCAGTCAGGAATGTGAAGTCACACAATGATTGTAAACGTGTCATAATCTGACAAAGTAAGAATCTACAGTAAGAATATGAATCAAATATTCTCCATATACTTTGGGCATAACTACAGAAGCGGTTGTCATTACTTTTTACAGGAATCACTCAATAGCGCACTCTTTTATAACAAATTTTCCTATATAACAACACTTTTTCAAAATTCACAATTATATTTGATATTTTTTGTACTGTATATAGCAAATTTCTGTTATTACATACATATTTTGGCATCTGCCGTAGGGGATGAAGATAACTCTTCATGTACTAAGCCGCAGCAACTATTAGGTGGGGGTGGCCTGTTCCCTTCCTTGCAGTTTTTATCTCCCCTAACGTATGCGTCAGGTACTCATTTACAGTTGAGTCGACTGGAGGAGTGGTCTTGTCAAGCGAGAAATCACAACCCGGATTTATTTTTGTCCCGACGTGGTTTCGAACCTGGCATGCTGTAACCTGATGATAGCAAGCAAGCTCACTATCAACTAGGCTACGGCGCTCCTCGTCAAGGGGGATGGAGGGATCATATGGCCATGTTGAGAACCACCTATTTAGAGTTTCAAATTAATTCGAGTTTTGGAAACTATCAGGGTGCATATAATTCGCTATCTGCTGAGCGAGAATGAGCACATGAGTATGCACGGTGTTTCTCGGTGCCAGTGGAAATAATCACTAATTCACTCAGAGTTCGTGCATAACTGAGGTGAAGTACTCCTACCACAAACATGCTTTTTGGCACCTGTGACCAAGCAGGTGACTATCAACAGGTGGGGCATATTGAGTTTTCTGTATATGAGTTGTTTTTTTGGCAAGAATATGGCGAAGGACAAATTCATATTGTAGTACAAACTGAAATATGTGTTTTCACAAGGGTTTTAAAAGAGATAAACTGTAACTCATAATCATATATAACCATGAATATAAAATACTTTTATTCACGTAATGTTGTTTATTAAATACAGATCCTGTTTTTCACATATAGGGTACTTCTATGCTGATCTGATCAAGCCATTTCCTAAGGTTACAAGTTTAAAAATAAGATGTGATTCCTATGGGGACTATTGCAAGAGCAGAGTTATACGCTCAGTACGAGCTGCTTAGTTGATAGTTACAGGCTCAGTATGAGCTGCTCTGCTGATAGTTACACGCTCAGTATGAGCTGCTCTGTTGATAGTTACACGCTCAGTATGAGCTGCTCTGATGATACTAATGGAGTCTATATTGGAAAAACAGCACAGTGGAATCCCTCTTTAGTGCAATATTTTATAACAAATTTTCCTATTCATAAACACTTGCATGTCACACTGGAGACATCCGGCACACACATCCTTTCAAACACTTCTTCCCTAGGGTAAGTATAGAGAAATAAAACGTAGACCATTCCTTTATGCTGTCAATCCAAGATGTTCTTTGTTTGCATCTACTTCTTCCACTCTCGGATGTTCCTTGCAAAATAGTTTTATAAAGAGATTATTGTCTTGTTACATGTTCAAACTAAACAATTTCACACTACTTCACCATTGCCAAATCTTGATTTTCTTCTTCTTTCGTTCACTTGGAATGTGTTTATATCTGAAGTTTGGTCTCTTCTATAAACTGCACTGTGCTTTGTATCTCGTACAGATGTCCGCAGAGTTTTTCTTCCACTGTTGTTTCTGTGGACCAGAGTATTTTTCTCAGCATTTCATATTCAGGGCATTCTTGAAGAATATGCTCTGATGTCTGATGTGCCAGTCTACATAGCTGTGCTGCCAATTTTGAACTTTGTATACATGTGGCTACAGAGTCGGTTGTGTCCTGATCTGAGGCACAGAATGACAACCTGATCTGTTCATAATTTGGTAATCACATTGAGTTATTTTTCTAATTACTTTGATTATGTTTATTTTGATAGTAAGTTCTTGGCACATCTGGTAGTTGATCATCAGCAGCACATTCCTTAGTCAGACCATCTGCTATCTCGTTTCCAGGTATTTCACAATGTGATGGTACCCACTGCTCAAAGTAATAATCAAAGTCAAATCACACAGTGGTAGTACTGCCAGTGCTGCTAAAGGCTAGTGAAACATGAACTGTGTGTAAACGTCATGTGAGGAAACTCAATCACTTTCACACAACTTTTCTTAGAAAAGTTATGAACTACAGATGGCAAGACAAGATTCCGGAGACCACAGTCCATGACAGACATGGTATCCCTAGCATTGACACTATTCTGATGTAGATACAGATTCTGCCAAAGATACTTCTCCATAGTGAGCTGCAGAAGGATACACAATGTCAAGGTGGCCAAAAGAAGCACTACAGGCACTAGTTGAGGACCTCACTGCAAGACTTTGAAATAGATCATGATACATGGGAAGAAATTGCACAAAATAGATCTGCATGGCACTCTAGTCAAAAAGGCCGCATACTCTTGTGAAAAGAGGAGAAATGCAGCAGCTCAACAGCGGAGAGTTGCTAGAAAGTCACAGATAGACCAAAAACCGTCTACAGTGTTCATTCCATGACAGAACATTCCAAGGGTATTTGTGGCTCGAATAGTGCTTATTAGCCATCTATGAACTCATAGGCAAAGACATATCTCTAACTGAATTTCAAAAGTGGATGTAACAAATGGTCATCATCACTTGTGATGGATGAACAACAAGTCTATAAGGTGGAGATCTACAGCTTTAAAACATGGCACACCTTCCATTCTCTGGACTACATTCCTCTAATCAGTAGGAGTTTGAGAACAAATGCAGAAGAAGCATCACAAAATTGTTCACCAGGATAAACAAAACAATGCTCTGCAATAAGATAAATAACTTAAATGAAATTTAAAAATAAGTCAAATCTCATTAAATGATCCGGACCAACAAAATTATGTAATAACATATTCTCTATAAACAGAATTAAATATACTTGGGCATTTTTAAAGTCTTATTATAGAGGGAAATTTGGTATAAATGTATGTGCTGTAGAGGTATTTCTGGGTTTTTTTCAGTCACATTAAGAGATACGACAGTATGAAGAGAGTGATATTGGAGGGGATGATAGAAGATAACAGAGGTAAAGAGATGGGCGACCAAGACACTGGTGTAAAGAAGACATACAGGAATGCCTGCACATGTCCCTAAAGGAGGCGGGACAACTTACTCAAGACCGAGGAGAATTCTATAGATCCATAAGGAAGAATACATTCTGAAAAGAATATGTCACGTGATGATGATGACAAGAGGTATTCCACTGTATATATTTAGAAATACATAAACACAAAGAAACCCTTATAATTAACAATGATATGGTTTCTATTAACATGTTAATGACAAGAGATGAGTATCTCATGGTAAGTAAATATTGAAAACATATTTTAAAAAGGTTAAATAGTTGTTTATGTTAAACAGAACACAGGATCAATATATCGAATACAAGCTCTTCATCAAGATAGGGACAACAAACACAGAATGGAACCACAAAATCAAAAGGAGACTACATGCACGCAATGTAGTGGAAACAACAACAAAATGAAGAAGAGATGTGAGAAATACAGAAATGTTCATTATAGAGAATCACATTATACAAAGAATATGCAAAACCAAAAGTATTAATAATGTTGTTAATAACAATAACAAGTTGTATCTAGATAGGTATCTAGATATCTTACTCTATAAGTAAGTAATACTGCAATCTTCCACTCAGGAGTTTTGCATTAAGGTTAGAACTGATATGAGTTTCTTATCAGTGGATGAATAAATTAGTCACATTTAGAAATGTTAGGTTAAAATTATGTTGAAATATGAATCAGCATCTATAATGCTGCTTTACAAATAATTACTCAGTTGTTTAGCCTGTGTGTGGTTGATAAGAAACCACCTGATTAGTGTTGCCTTCACTGCACTCCATTGCAATGGCACCATTTCTACCTTTCAGAATTATGAACTTCAGCACGCATTTGCTGATAATTGGATGATTTATTGAAGTTTCTGAAAACTACTGGTGATCCCAAATCTTCTGGTGGAAATTAAACTTTGGTCTCTTGGTGGTTGAACCACTACACGAACACAACTTCCACAATGGATGTTAACTCATGCTTAAATCAATATCCAGAAATATTTCAAGACAACCTTGCAGCTACACAGTAAAATAATAGTATTATAGTTACATATGGCATTAACAAGCCCAATGACATTCCACAATTACATGCAGGTGCAAACACTTTAAGGTACTAGAACATCCACTCGATAAGCAGCTGATCTAACCAATTTGGGCTCTTTTACTACAGATTCTAGCCCCAATAAAAAGTTCAAACTTTCCGAAATAAACCATTTATCAAATTACTGTTTTGATTATTTTTCCCTATCAGTTATTTGTACTTTTAATATTTTTTTGTTTATCATGAATTCTCATATGAGCATCCATAGCTGATTTCTGAACACACCTATATCTACAGAGGTTACAAGCCCTTTGCATTTCCCCAGTGTGGGTACACCTATGAACATACAAATTATAATTATCTCTAAATTTTTTCTCACAACCATCCCATATGCAAATAAACTTCTTTTCTATTATATTTCTCTGTAAGGAACTGTTGTGACTAATGGAACGACTGCTTTCAGATTTTAAATCATTTGAATATGAGGTTGAATTTTTCTGCCAGATCATATTATTGTTCAAGGTTATACTGGAGGAACAAGAGTTTCTGAGACTATCTATATTATCACCAGCACTGTTAAAAGTTGTAATTTCATTTTCTGGAAGAACAACATCATAAACATAGATGTCACCAATATTGAGTCCTGAAACTGAAGTATCATTAGACATGTTTAGGCCTGACTTTGGAAGTTCACTGTTGCTGTTCTGTTTGCCGTATTGACAGTTGAAACAATCTGCCTTTTGCAAATGGCTATATAATTTATTGCTAGGATGGGCACAGGTAGGATGGTCACAACTATTGTTGTCTGATGAATTTATGTTAAGGTTTCTCTGACTGTATCTATGAACAGTTCGCAGGTGATCAGTTAATCTGCTTTTTATGTTGAAGCTCTTACAACAATGCTGATACTTGCAAACAAATGCTCTGGTTTTGTTATGTGTATGAGCATGGCGCTTAAGAATACCCATTGTGAGAAATAGCTTACCACACTGGTCACATGCAAACTTTGGATCATTTTCATGTCTCTGGTGGTGTAATGTCAAAGTGTGTTCCTGAAGGCAGGAAAACTGACATTTTTCACAAGTATAAATTTTTTTCTGCAAGCTGTGTTTTGTCTTTGTGTGATAATTCAGAAGTGCTCTAGTCTTGCTCATATATGGGCATAATTCACAAGAATACACACAATTTTCATTGGAATTTCTACAAGTTTCATATTTTTCTAGTAGTTCTTTGTGAATTTTAAAATGTCTAGTGAGAGACTTTTTGCTTCTAAAACTCGCATGACAATGGGTGCATCCATGTAAAAGAACTTCTTTTTTCACATGTTTATCCCTATCATGTATAAGTAATGCCTCCTTGCTAGAAAACTGTATAGAACAAAGTCTGCATGTAACACAATGTTTATTTGACACATTCTGGGACTTGTATGATTTACATGCTTCTGAACATGATCCTGGAATTGAGAATTGAAGCTGTAGACTACTACCTTGAACTGGATATGATCTACCACTTGAACTTTGGCCTACTGATGTCACATCAACTGGAGGTATAAAATTACTTTTTTTGTAGCACACTGTAGTTATTGTTGAAGGTGAATATTCTGCACCACTAACACTGTGAACAGTAGGTAAAGTAAACTTGACTATTTCTTGCTTACATGCATCATTTGAACAATCAATATTTTCATCCTCACACTGAAGATCAAGATCAATATCTTCCAATAAAGATGAATTGAACGAGTGGCTAACTGGAGCCACAGATAAAATGTCAAATAGACATGAAGCAGACTCCTCTGATGTAAAATGAGAAGATAACTGCTCCTCCAATAACTCATTTGTATTGTCCAAGTCTTCATTCAGAAATATTGTAGTTGGAGAAATGCTCATATTTTCATTCAACACAAAGGTAATTCAGGATCTCCATACAATGTTTGCAATATGACATCACTGGAATATTTAGAGAGAAATAAAGTCATTTTCAACTAAACACTTAGAAATGTACAGATTTTTTATGTGCAGTAAATATCTAAATATAACATGCAAATAAGTTATTTCATTTGGCAACATCATTTTGTAATTTATAAAGTTTTCTATGTAACTATTTAAAAATGTACAATTTTTTTCTATATATTCTTTTCAGCTAGATAGATTAATGAGGAGCTTAAAGAGTCAAATATGAAACTGGAGTTATTTACTGATAACAGAAAAATAGGAAATTGAAACGGTGTAGAGAATTGACTATATTGCACTGGTTTACCCTATATCCTCCATCCTTAATGAAGCAGCACATGTTACTCTATAGCTTCAAGCAGATACCCAAGGATCTTCGGAAAAATCCACTTTGTGAGAAAGAAACTATTTTTGGCCACATTACAGAACACCTGGATTTGGAGAACATAGTGACAATGGGCAACATTGAAGGAAAGAAGGATAGAGGATGTGAGAAGATATTTGATAGATTAGCACTATAATCACAATGATTCTGATTCAAGATACTAGAGACAGATAGTTGTGATCACATGCACCAGTCAGCATGATACTTACTGTAATGATAATTATACTTTTCATATTGAATATTTGTTGCCAAATCTATTTTCACTAATAAACTGTAAACATATCTACACATGTTCTGTTAACTTTCATATATATTATGCAACAATTTAAATTGCAAAAATTAATACATTCACCATAAATGGGTACCAGCTTTGCTCAGGTAATAAATGAAAGGGTAATCACTGCATGATTCATCAATGTTTTTCTAGAAAGCTGTATGGGAGCTTTCAAATACAGCTGCATTTATCAAGAAAACTGAACGTGCAGTGAAGACATGTTTAACTGTATGGGAGTCTCGAGGAGCTTTCAAATACAGCAGTATTTATCCAGAAAACTGGAGGTGCAGTGAAGACATGTTAAACTGCAAACGAGAAGAAACACCGAAATGTAACAAAACAAAAAAGTGGTAAATACTGAATAAAGTAAAGAAGTTAATATAAAATTCAAACTACCCAGTATCAATGTAAAAAATAAATAACTAACAATAAAACAAAGAACAAGGAAACATTTCCACGTTACGATCCAACAGGGACCTTTCTCAAGAAACACTTAATAAAAAAAAAAAACACAAAACCATAAAAATATTCAAAATTAGAATGGCTTGCACTTGTTTTTCTCACCAATAAACTTTCTTGTTTTGTAAATAAAATAACATTGTAAATTAATGTTTTGATTTAAGCTGTAGCACCTAGCTGTATATCAGTATATGCTCTTTATCAGCAATGATTTGGAGATTTGTTCTCATCACTCATCTGCATCGACTCATTCTGGATCTTATCCAACCTTTAAGTCTGCTTCTGGCTGAGAATAAGTGATGTGGCTAAACTCTAAAACACTGGTGAAATGAACGTAGACATATAATATATTTATTATTATATATGTGATTGGTAAATCAACACAGTAGGTTTGGTCTTAGCTACACGCTGAGATATAGTAATGGGTCTAATGATATCTGCTAGTGATGCGTTGGCTTACTTAGTAAGTAAAGTAAAAGTAACTTTATCATAAATTAAATATAGGGTAAAAATGCTGTTTCATCCACTGTTGTGTTGTAAATAGCGCACTTTTCCCTTGAAAAACCAATCATATCTATTCACGCGTTTACAAGAATTCTTAGAGAATTAATTATTAATTCTAAACACTGCTTCTAACCCTTCTTCCACTTCCAAAAAATATATAAACTAATTCTAATCCTTTTAACCCCCCTTTACCAAAATCTATAATTTTACGCAACTTATCTAACACTGCAAAGTCACAATGGTGGACGAAATGGCAGATGCGTTGATACCAATTATAAAAATATCACCTGGAAACAGAAATACAGCGGCTCGTGCTGATTCTGGCTAAATCATTTGGGGATCGTGTCAGAGAATGTTGAGGTAGCAGATGGAAAGAGATTTCACTTCATAAGAGACAGACAATATCTCCAACCCCACCAGCACCAACACATGCACATGCAGCGGCACTGTCGACACAGTGACGCCAGTCAGTCCAAACATTGGAGGGGTGGCCAATGAAAAAGGCACGAAAAGGTAGATGCATGGCGAGAGACAAATAGATTTCATACTGAGTACAATGAAAGGGAAGAACAGCGCCAGAGGGCAGTGCCACCTGCAAATAAAAATTGAAAACGTTCCAAGGAAATCTGCACTACAAGCTCTGCTAACTCGAGACAAGCTTCTAGTTACCTGTGCTTCTTATGGGCATAGAACCAGACCAAATAATGGGCGCCCGGCAAATCAAGAAGACCTGGCCTAACTCTAATGTCGAGCCTTCCTATACCGGAAACATGCTCATGAAGAGAAAGGGTTGCATACCCGATGGCCTCAGACACAAAAGGGACAACGAATTTAGCTCTGGCCCAACTCTACTGTCAAGCTTTTCTATACTGGAAATATACTTGCAGAGAGAAAGAGTTCAGTACCCGATGGGCTCAGGTGCTATTGGGACGCGGTCGCTGAGCTCGAACATTTGGTGTGAGACTCTAACTTGGGTGAGGGGTTCACGACGTCGGTTAACGAAACCTCAGCTAAGAAGGCGAAAGAGCCAGGGTCCAACTCTTCTGTCTAATTCTTCCTCATACGGAACCAGGCTTGCGGATAAGAAAAGGTTCAGTACCCGATGGGCACAGGCACAGAACGTCCAATTACACGAGGCAAGTTCATAGACGGTGGAACGCCTCATGCGAGATAGACGTGAACAACAATCGTCTCGGCGAAGACTCTTCGAAAGAGTCACTACATACCAGGGCGCAAGTACATTATAGTTCTTCACTGTGACCTTTGTTCTAGTTTCGAGATGTTTTCTAACCTTTGTGTTGTGATTGCCTTGCAGAGTGCTAGTATTGTTGTATGATTTAGTTTGGAATATAAGTAGTATTTAAAATTGATATTATTTAAAACGATTACATTAGAGTTATTATGCAGCCTGGGGTTAGGGATTAGGATCAGTTTCTAGTGTTAATTCTAACCTCTTGTTAGAATTAAGGTAAATTATTATTATGTACAATAGCGGGAAGATATAACTTAAGGGACATGCACAGTGGTATACATTAGCAGACAGAACGAACAATTATGGTGCCGTGTTGTTAAATGTAACTTACTTTCGTTATAAATTCATATATAGAGAAGAAAGCGTGTGAAGTCGAATGATATATTATTAATTGAAAACGCTTGCATTAGAGTTAGTGTTAAGGAGTAGAATAAGTGTTTAGTATTTAGAATTAGGGTAAATTATTAGTATATAGAATAGCGGGAATATTCATGGTGTTCGTTTCCATAATGAAAAAAGTGTATCCCGCAGAGAATGTTGACTAAGGTGAGTGTGTCACACACACTGTGTGGTGTGGTTTTATTCACATTGTTACAGCTTCTCAACCCTACCGATAATTGATGTTTTAGGGAGATCTATGACGTCAGCTAGTTAAAAATGTAAAAATCGTGCTATTTATAGCACAGTGAAGAACTATTCTGTACTTTTACCCACACCAGTGTACCCGTCGACAGATAGGCAAGCTGTCACGGACTAGGCTCACTAGGGAAGCCTACTACCCGAATTAAAGGCATGGCGGAAACGGATGCGCTGGACCTCGGACGTCCAGACCACAAAGTGGCCAACCGAGGTGCAAATAAATGAAATACGTTATCAGTTGTTATACAACAAAACAACACTTAGTTACAGTCAGTTACACACTGTCACTGTCCAACGGCAACAGATAGATACACTTTGTAACTTTGTAATTGTTGTTGTTAGTACTACTTACTACTTACTAGTACTACTACATAGTAAGTAAGTAGTAACTGTAACACTTACACTTAGTTTTACTGTGGAACTTGCAGCACAACGTGTCGTACTTCACGCTCCCCGGCGTAAAACACACGATATATTGGTTGTGGTTATTTGAGAGCGAATCAGAAGAATTGTATTACCTTCCCCGCGACCACAAAATATTCACACTATATTTATAATATAATCCAATGTCGCCTGTATTGTTTTCATTCTGGAAATACAATTTAATAGAGTACCCGCCCGTTATTACTAATAGTTACCACTCAAGATTTTGAAAAAAGTACTGTTCAGAAGATCAAGCTGCAGCTCTATATACAGTAAATAGACTATTTCTTACAACATGCGATATTTCAGTTTATTCTATTTTCTAAATATTTTGGTGCAAACATTACATGTTCACATTCATACAAATTTAGCAATAACACTATATGTCTGCCTGTCCTGTTTGTCTGCTCTGTCTGTCTATCTAATCTATACATCCGCCCATCTGTCTGTCTGGTCCTGGTCTGGTTGGTCTGGTCTGTCTGTCTATCTATCTATCTATCTATCTATCTATCTATCTATCTATCTATCTATCTATCTATCTATCTATCTATCTATCTATCTATCTATCTATCTATCTATCTATCTATCTATCTATCTATATATATATATATATATATATATATATATATCTGTCTGTCTATCTAATCTATCTATACATCTATCTATCTATATATCTATCTATCCACAGTTTACTAAAACGGTTTCAGCTTAAACACCAAAAAAAAAAAAAAGGGAAAACATGGAAATAAAAATCGGTGAAGTATAAATAGCATACGAAAAATTCCCAAGATACCTCGGAGTTGAACTTGATCAGAGACTCACACTGGAGCGCCACATAGAAAAGCTGATTAAGAAAACGACCACAAGAATAAGGCTCATGAAGCACCTTGCCTCATGCAAATGGGGAGCTGATTTGCATGCATGGTTATGGTTATAATAAGCCGATATGATTTCACACCATGATAAACCCATAGGTTCTCAGGTTCCACCTCATTTAATATCGAAGTATGCAATGGGAAGCTGTATTCAAAGGCGCTGTATAGCACATGGATCTGTGGTTGTAGGAGTCTTGTAGGTTCTTTCTCGGTTAACTTCTCATAATGATTAGTTAGACTGTATGCAGAATATATATTAATTCTTTTGATAACGCAGGTTCTACAGTGTTCTACATTCATGTTTTAGTCTTAGTGTCCAGAATGTTGGTTCAGGAGTAGCCATCTAGTAAACATCAGGCAAATGGGAAATAGTCCACGAGAACAGAGATAGTAAGGGTAAGATGGCAATAGTTCAAGTTAAGAACAATATGCATACGTACACAATAGTTAATATACACGCACCAGCCACCTACAGATACCAACCACTTTTTTATGAGCATTTGGAAAACACACTCATACACTTCTATAGAGGACACAATATAATATTGGCTGGAGCTTTTAAATGTGTTCTGGGTGAGATAGATGTAATAGGCAGTAATGTCAAGGTAAAGTGAAAAGGTGCACATATAGAACACACAAACCAGCTAGATGCACTACAAACACTACTTGACACACATATAATATATTCAATTTCTATAGACATACACACCCAGAGGGCACAGAAACAACACACTCAAACACAGCATACCACAGACATACACACCCAGAGGGCACAGAAACAACACACTCAAACACAGCATACCACAGATCATCACTTCACAGAATTTACGCAAATTCAAGTCATCACACACTACGAATCAAACACGTAACAGAAACACTCAAATTCACAGATCACAAAGCAGTGATGGCAACACTCAACATTACACACACAAATATATAACTCAAACAATCTCCTCACTGGAAATTTAACAACACACTGTGACTTAACAAAATTTATATAGACCATATGACAGAGATAATCACAACATACACATAAAACATACCAACTGAAAACATATACTGTCACTGGGAACTTCTAAAGAGTAAAACACAAGAAAGGATCCAAACACTGGCAACCAAGATACACAGACAACGAGTAAAAGAAGAAAAGATTTTAGAAGAAGCAGTACGACTACGTTCTCGCTGCGGAACCACTTCTTGAAAAGGTCAGACAAGATACCACAATCTCAGGTATTCATTCCAGGGAAAGGATAGCTAACAATGATCTACTACTACTAGTACTACTAGGGCTACTCATCATCATCATGTGACATATTATTTCCTGAATGTGGTCTTCTTTATGGATTTTCTAAACACTCCGCGATTCTGGGCGAGTTGAATCCCTGTCAGTGTCTAACCCTGCAAGTGGTCCCGTAACATTCATTGAGAGGCGTACAATAGTGTTGTTGTGACAATTCATCCTCCTGGCAATGGCCCGTTAACTCATTCCGGTCTCCAGCATACCAATGTCTCGTATGCGGTCGTTTTCAAATAGTCGTGGCAATTCAAGCGCATGTACTGTATGTTTGTCTCAACGGACGGCCATTTCATAGTGAGTGTACTGCGACAAAGACTACCCATTTTCAGGATCAAAGCTGCTGGGAATCGTGTTATACGTGTAATTTTTCATTGTTCTCGTGTAGTCTGTACACAAACCCGCGGGTTGACATACACTTTTCATTCCGATAGCCATCCGCTCTCTACCTCGTGACAAACATGGGGCAAATTCATTCTCACATTTTTTCCCCAGCTTCTCGGCAACAGTATATAATAGTGGTGCGTTTTGTAATGTTTCAGTATATATTTTTGTTTATCCTGCCTAATTTGTTTTTTAAATTTCTCTTGTGTCTTGTGAGTTCTCTATATATTGCATTACTTTCTGTGTCTTTCCTTAACTTATGATTTCTTCTGTTTTCCACCAGTTTCGTGGTTATGTCCGAAAAACTAAAACATTTTTGGTTATTCTTTTGGGAATATATTTTTGGCACTTGTGATAGTTATATCTCTTGCTTTATTTGCTAAATCCTCTGTTGTATGGTGTTCTTGTTCCTCCATTAAGGCAGAAAATCTGTTTTTGATCTCTATGTTATATTCTTCTGGAATTTTGGAAGTATCATACCGAGTCATGTTGCTTCTTCTTCTTCTTCTTTCGTTCACTTGAAACATGTCTATATCTGTAATTCTGTCTCCTTAATAAAACTCACTGTCTTTTGTAGTTCATACAGTGTCCCATAGAGCTTTGATTCCAGTGTTGTTTCCTCTGGCCAATATGTCTGCCTCAGCGTTTCATGCTCAGAACACTCTTGAAGTATATGTTTGGCACTCTGTGCTGCCTGTCCACATGTACACATGGCCGTGTTGCCAATCTTGAACTTTGTATACATGTGACTGCGGAGTCGGTTGTGTCCTGTTCTGAGACGTAGAATTATAACTTGTTCTGATCTGTTCATATTGTGATAGTCATCTTGTGTTGGTGTTTGTGGCTTTCTTATTGACTTTATCATCTGTTTTTTCTGATGGTAGGTGATTGGTATATCTGGTTGGTCTTCGGCAGCACCTTCCTTAGCCAGTTGGTCTGCTTTTTCATTTCCTGGTATTCCACAGTGAGAGGGTATCCACTGCATGGTTACCCTATACTGGTAAGACAATTCGCTAAGTAGTTTTTTTAAGTCTGTTAGTTTTCCAGACTGGAGAGCTTGAAGCACTGACCTTGCATCTGTCAGGAATACCACAGGCTGTAGGTCAGAGTTGGAGTTCAGCAGTTTTTTAGCTGCCACACTAATTGCCTGGATTTCTGCATCATAATTATTGCAGAATTTTCCTGCCGGTGTTCTGATGTTATCTCTAGGCTTGTGTGGATATTCTATATATACACCTGCACCTCCATTCCTCACAGCATTCTGTGCTGACCCATCTGTGTACACTCTGACCCATATATCTTGTGGATATTCCTCATCCAGGAAACTGAGGGTCACTGTCATTCGCTGCACACTGTTCTGTTCGTCCTCGCTTAGTATTCCTTTCACATGGGTCTGAATGTATATTGGCATTCCATGGCTTTCACTCCACGGGGTTTGCTCTGGTACAGACCTTAAGGGGCTGTCAACTTCAGGTAGGTCTGTAAGTTGTTTTGGATTACCTTCTTGAGTTTTATCTTAAACTCTGATACAAGTAGATCGTGGTCTGGGTTAAAATTCCGCTCCGGTAGTGTTTTGCAAGAAAATATGTATGATCTCCATCTCTGTTGTATTATGATGTAATCGATTTGATTCCCACTTGCTCCATCGGAGACATGTGAATAATCTTCTAGAGTGTTGTGTGAAGAAGGTGTTTGTGATAGCAAGTTTGCTTTCTAAACAGAATGTTCCCCCGTTTAGTTCTATCTCCAAGGCCGAATCTACCACATACACATTTTTCGTGCTCTAGCCTCCCTTCTCCCACTTTGGCATTGAAATCCCGCATTGCTATTAATACATCCTGTTTGTTTACTTTGTCTGTTATAGAATGTAACTGTTCATCAAACTCATATATTTCTTGATCTTCTGCAACTAATATTGGTGCGTATGTTTGTATTACTGTGTATGATATTCTTTTTCCCCTGGATCATGATACTCGCCATATGATCATTTATAGGATTATAACCTAGTACAGATGGTCACGATATTTTGGTCACAGGGAAATTTACCCAGCTCTGTCCATTACTTTCTCTGCCTGAAAATACGAAAACTTCACCCGTTGTTAATCTACTATTCCTTAATATCAATTGACCACTGCCTACTAACAACTATCTACTACTAGTATTACTACCACAAATACTGTTACTACTAATATTACTACTAGTATTACTACCATACTACTAGTACTAGTAATACTACTAATACTAGATCTACTCATGGTAATACTAAAAAAATGTATTATTAGCGGTAATATAATTTTTAGTGAAGGAACATTTACTGAAAGCCACTTTGTAAGTCCTCTCTTGTAAATGTAGTTTTCAGTAACATCAGGAGATAGACATTGGTGTATCTTACCACCATTAAAAAATATATATTTATATGGATAATATTGTCAAAGAACTAAAAACACCACCAGACTCTTCATTAGAGCGTGTAAATCAGGGGTCAGCAACCTTTTGCTAACTGTGTGCCAACTCAAGATTTCAAATTATTCAGAGTGCCAACATCACTTATCATTTTATACAAGTCAAGGCCAATATTCTTATTTTACCATATATTTTATTTTTATATTTAATTAATTAATATATAGTGATATTCAATAATATGTAAATATGTATAATATATAACAAGTCTGGATAAGTCTGTGGCTACCACGCTACGCCCAAGTGCCGAAATGAGTAAGGAAATCTCGCTAATCGATTTATAATCAACTTTATACAGGAAACGTGAAGAGTCTGCGTGCCATTTGAAATTGCTTTGCGTGCCAAGTGTGGCACGCGCGCCATAGGTTGCCGACCCCTGGTGTAAATCACACAACTACCTGTGCAGTATGTTATATGGCCAACAAAAATTGCAGCCTCCATTTCATCCAATCAATGCTGCATTGTTCCATTACATAAAACTACACTCTCCAATACCAACGTAGTCGGTGTTTCAAATTTCGAAATAAAAATGTCTCTCAAGTCATTGCTTTCGTGATATTAACGTAAATTATGTGAGAAAAAAATGTATTCACAAAATCGTCAGTGTACCTTGCATCTTTCATTACGAGTCCATATTCACACGAACATTGAAATCAGTACATCATATAAATGTAAATCAGTACATATAAATAACGAATACGTTGATAGATCATACTTTATAATCTTTATTAATATCAACCCATTGAACAAAATAGTAATAGAAAATACTTAAAATGCAGCTTTACAAATGAACACAACTATAAAGGAATCAAGTGTTTATCTCCAAAAGGCACAGTTTTAGTGCAGTGACCTTCACTTTGTATTTTAACATTACCCTTGTATGTACGATTATACCCGTGATGGATCTCGATATGGTACACTCTGGGTTTTCCATTATCGATGTGATCTCCATAGTTTAGGACATATCTTTATGGGAATATTTCATATAAGAAACGAATCTAGGTAGTCGAACGCTGTGATTGAGAGCGCCAAAAGCAATCTCATGTGGTGTCTCATAAGGACAGAATGTAGTTTTTGTGAGTGGGCTGCGGAAGCCAGATTTTTCCAAGTTGTCAAAATACCCGATTTACGTGATATTTCCTAAGTTTAGTGAAGGCTCTTTCTCTACCTTAATTTTAATTTACATTCCCTACTGTTTTATTTTTTTTTTCTTCGATGTTCTTCCATGCCACTATGCCAAGCGGTACAACATTTTCGGTTTTTCCCTATCTCTCTTCCTCCGGTATGGTGATTGCGTGGTAAAAGGCATGTCTGTGACGGCCATGTACAGAGTTCGAATCCCGTCACAAATGTAATTGTGCATCCGGATTGTTCAAAACGTAATGGTAAACTGATGAGCGTATTTATATTGCCTAGAAGCCAGTACAGTAAAAATAAAATGTTGTTTTGATGGCTGCATTCCGAATACGATACGCTACCATTTTGTATTACCTCTCTCGCTCTTCAATGTGCCTTCTCACATGATGTAATCCTTTTTTTTATATTCTCATGAAGCATCTACACTGAATGTACTCTGTCTTCTTATGATACGAGTGAGTAGCTTAATTTTAACTTCTTTATACTTTTGTCGGCCCATGTTGTTATCGACATTCTTCAATTAAAACTACATCTCTAGTGTCTCTACCTTTTGTCGGCCCATGTTGTTATCGACATTCTTCAATTAAAACTACATCTCTAGTGTCTCTACCTTTTGTCGGCCCATGTTGTTCTCGACATTCTTCAATTAAAACTACATCTCTAGTGTCTCTACCTTTTGTCGGCCCATGTTGTTATCGACATTCTTCAATTAAAACTACATCTCTAGTGTCTCTACCTTTTGTCGGTCCATGTTGTTATCGACATTCTTCAATTAAAACTACATCTCTAGTGTCTCTACCTAATTTCTTACTAGTCTGCTGATTGTCCAATGTTCACTTCCACATATACAAATTGGTATTACATAACTTTTAAGAACTCTCTCACCATAATTAACAGAGACACATTGCATAGAATACTCTTCGTACTGTGAAATGGTGTCTTTACTTGAACTATTACACATTGCATACCTTTAATACATCTTCCATTTAGTGTTATAAAAAACCCCAAGCATATCAATTTAAATTACTGCCTCGTGCTATTCTCTTGAAGTGCATTCAACAATTTCGCCCGCCGTCATGTATAGACGCCTAATAATGATAGTAGGACCTATAACCCGTCAGCGTCGCAGGGCTGCCACATTGGAAACATCAGCATAAAAAAGTCATATAAGTCATTCGGAAGAGTGTAGTAAAAATCATGCCCAGAGCATTCCATGATAATGTCAATCCAAGATGTACATTGCTCTCTCCTTCTTTCACCCTCGACTGTTCCTTGAAAAATATTTTTGTAAAGTGAATCGTGTCTTGTTAGGTGTCTAAACCAAACAAATTGACGCTGTTTCACCAATAGTGCACTATAGTTACCCAGCACAACTGCATAATCAATGATGGTCATACTAAGTCTCATCGTCCAGTAACCCCAGCGTTGCAATAACTCTGTCAATATATTCCTCAATTTGATATCTTCCCAGAATGCACACATCATAATGCAGTGCCATCATTGTCTCGAGTTTTACCAAATATCAGTTCTTTAATATTCGTATTTGCTTTAAGATGACTCCAATTTAATAAATATTAACTATGTTCCATCTTTAAAGAATGCCATGTGATTCATTAGTATATAAATTATATATGAAGAGAGAAGAAGCAGAAAGAAGACCCAGGGGTAGACCTAGAGTACGCTTAATCGACAACATCAAAGAGACATTGCACGAACATCAAATGAAATTATCTGAAGCTGCCAGAAAAGCGAGAACAAGAACATTATATCTCCCTCGACACCCGTAAAGGTAAAAGAGAAAGGAAAGAAGAAGTAGAACTATGTTTCATATATTAATTCAACTTGATCTACTCTTTCCATAGCGCATAACGTGAACTCTGATAAATATATCAATGTATATTTTCTGAGGATATAGTTTCAATGATAGTCTTACTCACAGAAATGTCTTTTCTAATACAGTAAAATCTGTTTTAAACAATCTATTTATTAAACGAAAATCTGTTTTCAACGGAAATGTTTTCCAGCTCCGCAAATAATTAAATTGTCAATAGCACACCTTGATTAAGCAGAAGTTGGTTTTATCGGGAAAATACCCAGTCCCTTACGGTTCCACTTAGGATATTTTACTGTATTTGTATGTTCCTGTAATCAGGACCTTGCAATAGATTTTCTCAGTATGATGCAAGTCTTTGAAATGCCGCCCCATATAAAGGGTTTTCTTCGAAATGCCGCCCCTTAAATGTGTTTTGGTTGGTGCAGCCTGATGCGCCACCTATGTGCATCATAGTACAGCACAGCCCTGTACACGATCTTATATTTTATTTAACATCTTTCCGTGAGATATAACATCTCAGAATAACAAAAATATAGAATTATATTGTAAAAAAACTCACATTTGTGGGATAATGTTATGAACAAAATGTCTGTCAATTAACACGTTCTCTCTAAAAATAAAATGTTTCCCTAACTCTATTGCTTATATTGGCACTACAACTGATGGCAATCATGCCAGAAGTTGAAGTGAGAAATAAGTGTCCAAATGTGGACAAATAACACCGTACAGGATGTGAACTTCTCGTCAATAAGAAACAATTTTTACAAGTCTATTACCAATGCCGCAGATAGGTCATTAAAAACTGTTATGCACAAAAGGGTGTACCCAAATTTGACAATTTTCCATTAATCTTTGGCCTATGCTTCTCTCATTGATAAAGGCAGAAGTGGAATATTTTCAGACAGGAATATATGATTCAACAATGTTAAATAAAAACGAAATAGTCCGCATTATAAATCACGTGGGAAATAATAGTATAATAGCATAAGTAAACGTTATTTTTACTTTTCGTAAAAAATTTTCCGTTCATAATTTTGTCTGACATCGCCAATAAAATTATTCTTTGTTCTGTAATGGGGGTAGTTATCGTTATATTCTGGCACCACCCTTTATATAAAGGCGTATAACCATGAAAATAAATCATGTTTTTTTTTAAATATGGAAATATTATTTGTGATTTTCCACTCATTGAAAACATTGAAGTTTTCATATTTGATATAAATATAGTCACATACGAATAACAAGATATCCTGTTTGAATGGTATAACTTACCAGAATTGCACTTTACTTCCATAGCCATATCTGTGTCAATCTCTTTTCTATGTAGGAATTTTAAACGGGTGGTTAATTGGGTGATTTGGGGGGGGGGGGGGCCTTAAGAAAGACCACCTATTCAAGCAAAATGAGGATTAAAATAACTCAATGTGTTATTTATATCCATTCACCATTACTTACGTCAAAATATACTGCTAAACGTTTTATGAATGAAATGTTAACACTTTCAAAATTTACGCGCACATTACGCAGAACCTACATATGCTGTATAATGCTAGAAATATGTGGTTGAAGGTAAAATATTAGTTTTTAATTTAGCCCAGTATCTTGTGTTCTTTTGATTTGAAACATGAAACACAAAATAGGTTTATAATTAATTTTAACATGTTTATATATCGACGTAACACTTGCACATTCGTGTGCTTAAAACTATTGTTACAACAACAAAAATCTGGAACGCTACAACAACATGGCGGATGGAAAATTTTTATCGATAGGTTACTGAACTCGAGTATTTTTCCGTACTGAATAGCCACGGATAAATGGTTCCTTGTTGTGCATGAAGTTAGTGTACTGATGATGAAACCTGTAAATATGGTTCACAAAGTGGAGTCGTCACACTACGACGCCCTTCAGAGATAAACAACGCCGATCTCAAAGATTCGTATATGAATGTGAATTGTGTTCCAGAATGAGAGAACTTTTAAAATACAACAACCAGAAGCAGTTGCAGTTTACAATGTGAAAGATTAGTACTCGAGAACATCTGTAATATTTATTGAAATATTTCTAATTTGAAGCAATGGCGACTTCTACTGGAAATACTATTTACTGACAGTAGGCCTATTTGCTTTTAAAAGATGAAGCTAAACGATAATACTGTGCAATAGTAAGCATCCTTCCTGTCTTTCCAGACGATAGTATTATTGTTCTATCTATATCTATACGCTGTGTCCCTTGTTTGCCTTGCGGCGTCAGGGGTGGAAGAGTTCTCTGGAGATGGCCTTCTTGTGCGCTGTTTGTAAGCTTGTTCCTGTGGCTTCTTTGATTTCTGTGATCCATCTTTTACATGGTCTGCCTCTGGCTTTATAACCGTTATGTCTATGTGTCATGGCCATTTGTGGCATGCTATCTGTCGGTAGTCTGGAAGCGTCTGAAAACCACTTTATCTGTTGCCTTTTGATGTGTTCCAATGCTGGTATTGCTTTGGTTATCTGTCTGATGTTATCGTTTCTAATTCTATCTCTTAATGATACCCCGAGTATTCTTCGTAGACATGTCATTTCTGTTGTCACTAATTTTATTTTGTCTTGAGCTGTCATTGTCCAGGTTTGGCACTGGTAGCATAGTGATGAAATAATAATAGTCTTGTATAATGCAACTTTAGTGTCTATGTTTACATTTTTGTTCTTGAAAATACATGTCATCAGTCCTAGGATCTGGTATGTTTTGTTGTATGATTATACGAAATGTAATCCTCGATCTATGTCGATGATGTTTGTGACTTACACGACTAATCTGAGCCGCACAGTATTTTCTAAAGCATGCACAATGAATAACAGGTCCGTTTGCGCATAGAATGGTGCTATGTGTTTTCTTATACTTGCATCTCGTGAACTATATGCCAACACTTTGTTTTTATAACCATTCTTGATCTTTCCCATCCATGATATACGATCCATGCCATCCTGTCCCAGAGACTTCCTATCAATGTCTGTATCGGGCATATCACGTTTGCATACGTTTTCATATATATATATATATATATATATATACTAATTACGGGCACGGCGTGGGTGGGCGTAACAACAAAGAAACCTGTCGCAAGGGCCAGAGTTGTGTCCTGATGTCGACGTCTGTTTCTGCGGCATTGGACTCGAAACACCATCGAGTCGAATGGCTGCTGGAATAGAGGGCGGGGCACTTATGGGAATGCCCCACGTGCTGTGGGGCCAGTTTCTAATCAATAATCAAGAATATATATATATATATATGTGTGTGTGTGTGTGTGTGTATACACGCACACGCACATTCACACACACACAATCTTTCAATGCTGAATACGGTGCGTTAAAAAGAAATCAGCTCTCTCCAGATTGAACGATATTATGCTGCTGTGCTTAGTAATCCCATTACACAATTATCAGACATAACTGCATCCTAGTGTTTAACTTCTGTCTCGGTGATGAATCAGAAGATGGCTACATTCACTTGGTTCCCGCTCAACGGTGACAGCACCGAAACAGTTGATCATGTCATATGATAATCCATAATAATGGATCAGTCATTCGTCAACAACGATGTTTCTGGGCTTCTTGGGCACATTCACATGACAAAACTACCAACTATCTAATGATGTTCCTGGGCTTCTTGGGCACGTTCACATGACAAAACTACCAACTATCTAACGATGTTTCTGGGCTTCTTGGGCACGTTCACATGACAAAACTACCAACTATCTAACGATGTTTCTGGGCTTCTTGGGCACGTTCACATGGCAAAACTACTAACTGTCTAACAATGTTCTACCCGCGATCACGAGTTGTTTTATAACAATAATGGCGGTTTCTTTAATTAATTAATTATATTTTCTTGATTCCCAGAATTAGGGGAGAAGAAATTATTGTTTCCTAAATGAAATTGGGAAAAGGGATTAGGGTGGGAGGGGGGGGGGGGTTTAAATCACAACACTCCAGAACTCTCTTTTATATTAAGAAGACGTCAAATCTCAGAGGTGGACAATGTTATGAGAAGAAATATCATACTCGGATGGAGTCTGTGTATATATACAGTTGTGCTATACTGTACTGATGATGATATATATAGCAAGTGGCATATTCTTTCCAGAACATTGTCTTCGTCGTGGATACTCTGAACATCTCTCTGTTTCGGGCAAGCAGGTCAGGCCTGCATTGGACATAGACATGGGCATACATTCTTCGATGTCGCTGGTCCATCGTCTTCTTGGCCTTCCTTTTCTTCTCTTACCTGGCACTCTGCTCTCTAGAACCATCATGTCGCTTAGAGTGTCCAAAATACTGTAGCTTCCTTCCTATGATGGTATTTAGAAGCCACCCTTCATTTAGTTTCTCATTATGGCATTATGTACAGAGAAGAAATATCGGCGCATCTAAGGATTCGTCCACCGTTGTAACCTTTGCAGTGTTAGATAAGGTGCATAATATTATCAATCAATCAATCAATCAATAAACCCATAACCCTTCAGGGTCGTAGGGGTACCACATTGGATGCTTCAGCACACAGAGTCCTCCAGCGAATTCTATCGTCAGCGATGCTAATATTATAGATTTTGGTAAATGGGGGTTAAAACGATTATAATTAGTTTATAGATTTTTTAGGAGGGGGGTAAGAAGGGTTAGAATCAGTGTTTAGAATTAATAATTAATTCTCTAAGAATTCTCGTCTAAGGCGTGAATCGATATGATTTATGGCACAACGGTGGACGAAACCTAATTTTTACCGAAATATTATAGTCATCTTTCAGTTATCGCGGTTAATAGGGACCAGAACCGGCCGCGATAAGTGAAAAACCGCAAATTAGAGTCATCCTCTCATTTTTAACACGCACATTTTTTGTGTATGTATAATATAAGTGTATATTAAATCATATAAATATAAGTTCATATGTTATCATTAGAACATTAAAGAATAGTTTCAAACATGTAAATAAAATATTAATAGTATAAATAACATACATAAAATAATGTATAAATAATATAAATATGATACATGTGTGTGTGTGTGTGTGTGTGTGTAACATACGTAGAGGTAACTAAAGTGTACATACTGTAAATATGTTTTTAAAAATCCGCGATGTACTGAGGCCGCGATAAAATGAACCGCGAAGTAGCGAGGGATCACTGTATTCAGATGGAGTCTGTATGCATATAGAAGAAATATCATATTCAGATGGAGTCTGTATGCACAGAGAAGAAATATGATATTCAGATGAAGTACGTATGTATAGAGAAGGCATGTTCCACAATTTTTGTATGCAGACATCGAATTACATGAAAGTCTGCAACTATCTCTTGGTATCCATATTGGCCACTTTTAAACCATCAATCATTAGAGCTGGTTGATCATTAATTTAACACATTAATATCGTTAAAAAATTAGTATTTGTGTTGCTGAAACGGATTCTTCTTTTTCGTCTTCAGCGTTCATTCTCAGACTCCCGCTGGATCTCCCTTATAGCAGGATCATGGTCCTACTAGATTTCCAGCAGGATGTAGTGCAGAGAATGGAAATGCGTTGTGTCGCAGTTTTATTTCCGCTAATAGCCCGACACATCCGTCTTCGGCTGGGAAACGGATTCAACAACACTCCTGAAAAAGTGGACAACTTCACATACCTTGGCAGCAAGACATCAACAACAGGAGATTCATTAACAGAAATATTAAACCGTATTGCATTGGCTGCAGACGCATTCAATAAACTATCACATATCTGACATTCAAAAAGGCTAAGAAACAACACAAAATTCAAAATCTTCAACTATTGCATAATTCCAACATTAACATAAGGATACGAAAGTTGGAAAGCAACATCAAACCTGGAACAAAGACTAAACACTTTTGAAAACAAATATCTTAGACGACTACTGAACATCCATTGGTCAGACTTTAAATCAAGCACAGTTGTCAGGCAAGTAGCAAAACAAGAATATGTATTCACCTATATTAGAAAGCGTCGCTGGAATTACAAAGGGAAACACGCTATGAATGGATACCAAAAGACTCCCCTGTCAAGCTTTGATGTGATCACCAAGGTGCAAAAGAAAACGAGGAAGATCATGAGAGACCTTAAGTAGAACTATTAGAAGAGAGCTCTTTACCATCGGTATCAGAAACAATGAAGACCTAAGACAAATTGCAATAAATCGCGAGACATGGAAATCTATGACATCCGCCTTGTGTGCCGTATTTGG
Organism: Meghimatium bilineatum; assembly: GCA_034231615.1. NCBI lineage: Eukaryota > Metazoa > Mollusca > Gastropoda > Stylommatophora > Philomycidae > Meghimatium > Meghimatium bilineatum. The sequence continues at coordinate 20,364,090 of CM067317.1, read as the reverse complement.
CCCTAGAGGAATAACTAACTAACTGTTACGACTGCATAGCTTCAATGTTGGCTTAAATAAAGATCATACGGCTTCAACAAAATTCTTGCTATAGCTGATGTCCCAGGACTGCACTTGTTCATGTATACTGACTCGATGAATATGCTCCGCAAAATTGAAACAAGCTATACCTGACAAATTACAGTTGCTAAGAAATGTTAAAACACGAAAGCACATATTTATGTCGTTCGCGACATGCGCTCCTGAAGGACAATTTGTATTTTGTTACATCAAGTGTCATAGCGAATGTATCTTTAGAAACATCAATGAACCTTATTTTCATGCTCAATTCTCTCAGGATTCCGCCGTTTTGGAACATTTATATTTGAATATGAGTCGCTATCCAAACTGTGATAGTTTTGAGTAAAAAATATGTAAGAACTTGGGAAAAAACAATAATAAATTAACGAAAGTGCTAATAAATTTGCAGTACTGAACTGTCAACCACTGCACTCATAAATTAACTGAGATACGGATAGAAAAGGCACGGACATCTTCGGAGTGCGCCGATGTCAACCCTCGCACACACTACATATAGGCTACTCTCGCTTTGGAAGCTTTTATAGCTGTTTCATAAAGTCTATTGAATTTTTGTTTACAAATATATAAAAAACTGATATCATTCTACATAATAAGTAAACAATAAGATTAACGAAACAATATATATAGGTATGCTCAATATGGGCAATATATATACTGTTCGTACGACGAAGTTGACGATGACTATCCAGCTCAACTGGGATGATGATGATGTCTTCGGTGTGCCAGACTGTGACTGTTGAGTTCTATGCGTGCTAGGAATTGTCTATCACACTCTGGGAATTTGTGGAAGAAGTCTGTGGGACATTGAGCAGCTCTTGCCGTTCTTCTATCACGTTTTTGTTGCACAATTTGATGTCTGAGGTTCACTGCAGCTTTTGCACCACTTTTGATACTGTGACGACAGTCGAATCTGTCTTGTGCAAGATTCTCCCATGAATTTGTATCAATTTTGAAGTGAATCAGTTTATATATATATATATATAAGTGAAGACCAGCATTGGTACTACCAAAATTATAACTGACAAGAGACGGCAATTGAAGAAATGCTTGCATGCATCTACACCAATGCAATTAAACTAAAAAAAGGTACAATATTTCACGTACTTAGAGAGCATCCAATAAATATATGTAAGAATCGCCAGTGAAAATCGTCAGTGAAATGAGTTATGATGGAAGAATCATCAGTGAAATACAACCAATATAAAAGAATGGAAAAAAATCCCAGCAAATTAGTTATCTAATTACTGTGAAATGTTTAGTGTTGTCAACTGCAGCGCCGAAGCCGGTTGTATCAGGCCACTAACGCAAATTAAACGGCGATTTAGTAACAGACTGCTACAAGAGAGATCTGATGGGAGTTGAAGAACGAACACAAGAAAATGATATCCATCTTACTTTTCTGGCAACATCTTTTCACGCCGATTTACATGAATATCACAATATAGGAGGGCATTGATTACAGTAGAAATAAAATAACAACTAAGAATAAATAATAATGCTACAAATCATTCTTTTCTCTAAACATCCTGCTAAACTGGACGTACTACAATAATATCACAATATAGGAGGGCATTGATTACAGTATAAATAAAAAAGCATCTAAGAATAAATAATAATTCTACAAAGAATTCTTTTCTCTAAACTACATCCTGCTAAGCTGGATGTACTACTATACATGAATATCACAATATAGGAGGGCATTGATTACAGTAGAAATTATATTAGCAAATAAGAATAAATAATAATGCTATAACGCATTCTTCTTTCTAAACTACATCCTGCTTACCTGCAGGAGTGTGAGAATGAAGGGAAACGAAGGAAGAAAACGGGGGGAAATCTTGATGATGATGAGATTAGAAGAAAATTGCTTACTTTTCTTGTGTTAGATTTCCATAAAAAATACGGCATGTCCAATAGTTTATTACTAGATTGTCGTCAGATCCCACACATAATCATTGCATTTAGTTCAATATATTGAAAGTTCAAGATTCTCTCTAAAAGCAATACTGATCACTATGTATGGAGTCAGTCACATAGGTAAGCTCCAGATGGAGTCAGTCACATAGGTAAGCTCCAGATGTAGTCAGTCACAAAGGTAAGCTACAAAGACCTTTTTCTTTAAAAGCAAAGTGCATCTTTCAACCAAGAAAAAGTTGTCAAAGCTTATGGCGATCAAAAATAATAGAGGCCGCGATACAAATAAACCTACTAATACGACATCCGATATAATTACATACACCTCTCATTAATAACGCATTCCATGTATCATTTGAAAAACCTCTCTTTACCTGGTAAAATATTCCATGTATCATTCAAAAAACTCTTTACCTAGTAAAATACTCCATGTATCATTGGAAAAACATCATTTAGTGCAACATTTAACGCATCCTTTAAAATACAATACGGTTTGTTTAAAAAAAAATTAAAACTGTATAACCTCTAATATCATTGAGATGCATCGATTGTGCTGATGATAATGAAGAAGATGATGTAGCAGTTATATCAGCCGGAGATTAGCGAGAGCACGAACACCAAGGACGAGCAAATAGCTCATTTACTTCTTCCAGTTTTCTCCCTTTTGTTTCTGGTAAGAACACAGCAAGGAATGCCAGTCCCAAAGCTGAGATGCCAACAAAAAGCCAATATGTACCTGCGTGACCAGAGTAAAACACAAAAGATTGTTTAATTAGTACTTCGCTGGAAGCATATACATGATGAAACATAACCCGAGAGATATCATACAGCTGATTGGGGGGGGGGGGGATCTAGAATGCAATCGATGAATACAATTTGTATTTATAAAATGAAATTCATAATCATTTATCCTTATAACTAACTTAAGTTATAGCAGGAGTCTTTGTTACCACTAACATGTTTTGAAAATGTGTCCTGATATAGCTTACTTGGACTTTTTCCACTGGTTGAAAGAGGCGCTCTCCAAAAGAGAGGTCAACGCATCACCTACCAACCTACTCATGTATCACATACCTAATCATTTCACTTCCCCCAATAGCTAGTTAAGTGATCATATTTATAGCAAATATGACGATCTACACATCTCTGGATTGAAAGGTGTACTACAGGTTTTATGATGTCACACAACAGTAGGGTTAGTCGCAAAACAGATTGGAGGGAGAGTCCCCTTACAGTATGGCATCTTCTGGCTATCTTTTTTCTTGTTAACTTCCGTGCGGTGTGGCGTTGGATATCATGCTTGCCATGCGTCTGGTACCCATTTACAGCTGGATCGACTGAAGGAGCGGTCATGTCAGGCGAGTAATCACGACCTGTATTTTTTTGGTCCGAATTTGGTTACAAACCTGGCACGCTGTAAGTTTACTATCAATTAGGCTACCGCCCCTCATCCAAGCAAAGGAGAAAACTAGATCTTCAAAACTATTTTTTTTAAACGCAAGCTAATATACTTTTGCTATATAAAAAGACACAATGGTTTAGAAAGATTAATCATAGAGGATTAAACAACGACGTACCAACTTCCATCCAAAGATCAAGATCTAAGTAAAAAAAAAAAGATAATATCTACAGTTTTTATACCAACACTTTGATACCAATGTCAAACATGGTCTTTAACCTGAGAAAAGCTGCAATGGTTACTAAACTAGATAAAATAAGAAATGAAGAAATTAGGAAAAGATTAAGTATATATCATGTATACAAAAAAGGTAAAGTTACCCATAGCATTTATTAATGCCGTATGGGTGTGAGATGTTAGCGATCTCACATTTCACAGGCTCTGCAAATGAGGGCGGTAGCCATCTCTTCTCCCTCGCAGTCTTTACTTCCCGGATTAATCCGGTACCCATTTAAGGCTGGGTCGACCTGGGAGCCGTTGCGATCTGAAAACATTTCCGCCTCAGCTGGGGAATGAACCCAGGACCACTCATATGCGAAGCCAGTGCGCTAACCATATATCATGTATGAAACGTATTGAAAGACAGCAAGTAAAATGGTTCGGTAACCTCATGAGAATGAACCCAAATCAAATACCAATAACAGCATATAACATAAGAATATCCTTACATAAGGTCAAATGTATATCAAGAAAACGATGGATAGAAAACGTCTAGATAGTCTTGAAAAAACATGGACTTAACGCAACCAAGGCGACTCATCTGGCCTTGGAACGACAGCTGAAGCTCCCATTCCTACACTTAACAGCAAGTGTGAATACGATCGACCATCGTTCACCTGGGAACATGCAATGGAGAGACAATCATGAAGGGAAACGTTTCAGAAAAGAGCATACACACATAAGCATACACAGACTACGATGGATATATGACATCAAAGATCTTAATATGACATTACAAAATGCTGAACAGCTTGCACAGAACCAAGAGGCTTATATAGTTTAAATGAAAACATCATTCTTCAAAAGACTAATCACATAGTAGAATCTACTGCTACAACGCCCGAGAGAAATGTTACTTACCATATTTTGTAATCGTCTCTGTTAGAGTGAGAAAAGTCATGGACACTAGAAGATTACAAATCCAGTTTGTAGCTGCAGATAGCGCGTTGCTAGTCGATCGAGCCCATAGAGGATGAATCTCAGAGTTTATAGTCCACGGCATTGGCCCCATTCCTGGTGTATAAATAAGAACAATTTAATGCAAATAAGAATGTTTTAAACGTGTATTTGAATGTTTTAGGATGACTGTCACTAGTAATGGGCGGAACAGAGCGTTGCATATGTCCATAAATGAGATGTGATTGCCCTGGAAGAATTGAGTGACAGACAGTTGAGAGGAAGAAGTAAGAAGTTGACCAATGAGATTCATGATTATAATGGTTATAAAGAAACGAATGAAGGACGAGGGAAGACAATGAAGAAGTGTGCACCAAACAAGGAACAAAAGGAGCGTGCAATGCAGTTTGAAGTACGAAGTAAGAAAACAAGAACAAAGAATGATCAGAAATTATTATCTACATGGTTTGCGTGGTTCTCTTCTTGATTCTTGATTAGAAAACGGGCCTAACAGCACGTTGGGCATTCCCATAAGTGATCCGCCCTCTGTTCCAGCAGCCATTCGACTCGATGGTGTTTCGAGTCCAATGCCGCCGAAACAGACGTCAACATCAGGGCACAACTCTGGTCCTTGCGACAGGTTTCCTTGTTGTTCCGCCCACCTACGCCGTGTCCGTAACTAGTTCAAGCATAACGTCGCATGTCGGAAAAACATGGTAACTGTTATCGAAGGTTACGACTACGGTTAATGATAGAGAATTATGCGGGGATTTACGTGTTAGTTTTTCAACTACCTCCACACTCCTGCATCCCCCATTTCTGCGAAGCAGATAGGTTAATAGCTATGATCTTGATAGTAAGTATATTAAAGTCTCATTGTGGTAAGCAACGTCCCATTCGATCATATTCATCTCGGTTGTAGTATGGCGTATGCTAACATGAAATTCGGATTGTTGAAGTTCAGGCTATTTTGTTACTGATAGTAATTACAATAACAGTGATGTAATCACACTGAAAGTAATTACAATAATAGGTTGCTACGAGAACTCTTGATTCCTGAACATTAGTTGGTGCACAGCTTTAGCATTTATTCAGGGAGGTGGGGGGGGGTCAAGTTAGAACTAGTATATGGGTGCTATTTTTAGAGAAGGTGTACATTCTCGTAACATATTGACATATAACAAACAAAAGCTACAAAAATAGAACGGCATACAGGAAGAAGTATGTATATGATCATGTTACATGTAAGTAAACAACAACATAAGTGGCAGCTATCGAAGCATGAAGTTGTGGAAGTTCATAATCTTCTACGCCAGCTAAAAATGGAACAAAACAAAACATATATTTTTATTTTTCCACTATAGAGTAATATTATCTAACTGCACTCCAACTTAAAACTTTAAAATCATTTATATCTCAACTAAGCAACGAAACAAAATAAACTGTTCTCCAATGGTCATTCACAAATCAGGAGAAATGAAATAGCAGATCAGCTAGCCAAAACTGGAAGTCTCTGCCAGCAACAATAGAAGATTCAGTATGGATTCAGAAATAAACTCCATCATCAAATGTTCCATGAATATGGAATGGAACTCCAATAACCCATGCAGCAAAGATAAATTACACCATCCCCATGCTTGGAAGGGGAAAAAACATACTTTTAGATTGAGAACAGACCACAACAAACTCAAACAACACACCTATTGAATGTTTGAAGTTGACGAGATAAATATGTGTGGACAATCTGCACAAAACACAGATCATATTTTACAGAAATGTCAACTGTATCGCACAACCAAAAGAAATTTAACTAAATAAAAGATATAACGGCCGTGTCTTGGGGGACTTGTGACCACAGTATAATTCATTTAAGAAACCCACGTCAATGTGTGACTCTAACAAGAGAACGGGATGAAAGAAGAAAGGGTAATATTTTCATCTTATATTCTGAATAACCTTGAACCTTCTTACCTGGAGCGAAGAACATTAAGTAGAGTACTAATCCAAATATAGCCAACCATGAGTAAGATGTTGGGCAGAAGGCTTGTGTCCATGAAAAGTTGTCAGGAATTGGTGTCTTTGAGCATTGACCGTATGCCGAGAACTCGTCATCTGATGAATCTACTGCCAGGCAAGAACCGTTAATTGAACCAACGCTTCCAGTATAACAAAACCCGCAGTCAGTATTATCAATGCAGGATTCACACCACCTGAAAGGATACATATTATTAATACGACTATGGATATCATATCTGTAGCAAGTAGGGGTGTACCGGATTTCGGTTCCGGTAAATCCGGAATCCGGCCATTTTTACAAATCCGGCTTCGCCCATTTTTGCCGGATTTGTGTTGCTTAGTCACGTGAATTTTCTGTACATGTTTCATGAGGCCAAGCCGAATTTTAGACAATAGCACAGTAGCACTTCATGTTTACTATTTCTCGTTGACGTAAATATTTTAAGAAATAAACACTCATTTTGAATTTTAATGGTGCATTACTTCATGAGTTTGTGGGACTTGACTGTTTCGTATTTTCGTAAATTTCTTTGATCTTGCAATTAAAATAAAATGGCATCACAATCTAAGTTATACAGCGACGTTTGGGATTACTTCAAGGTTAAAGACGATGATTCAGCTAAGGTAATATGTAAGTTGTGTGACAAACAGTTATCGAGTGGACGATGAGATCGTCCCAAAGAATTCTCAAAATCATCAATGCAGACCCATTTGTGATTGATGCACAGGAAAAGTTATGATGAAATGCTGGAAAAGAAAGTATCATTAGCGGCCAGTGTATTGGCGACCACATCTATGATGAATCTGGAACCATGTTTGCACAAAGCATGCATCAGTACTCAGCCGTCAATTGTGCAGATATGGGACCGGGCCAAAATTTGGGACATCAACAGTACCAATGCTAAACGCATTCATGTTGCCCTAACCCTAATGATAGCCATAGATATGAAGCCTTTTCAAGTAATGGAACGACCAGGTTTCAGAGAGTTGATGCATACAATGGAAAAAAGAAATGAATTGTCTTTAAGAAAGTATTTTGCTGCACATGTCATTCCTGAAATGTGTAAACGTCTGAAGGTAAAAATTGCAGCAATGATATCTGACACTGATTACATATCATTCACAACAGATGACTACACTCACCTAAGTCACGTGATGTAGTACGTTATTTAATTATTTTTTTCTATTTGTAATTCCGGCTCCGGCCGGAAATCACTTCATAAATCCGGCCCCGGCCGGATAATTTTCAAACAAAAATTTGAATCCGGTACAGCCCTAGTAACAAGTATATCGTTTGGCGTGAACATCAAACTTGTATCAATGTACACGTTCTCATTGATTAAATGAACACGATAAGGACAATGTACACTTTATCATTGACTAAATGAACATGATAAATAGATCAGGCCGGTAGCTACGACCTTTGAAAAAGGGATCGTGAATTTTCTTTAAAATCCTAATACAATTAAATTCAAGTAGGAACCAAGAGCATAAATTAAAAATTCTTGAAACTAACGGGGAATGAACCAGTCCATGTAAAAGGGTTTTTCCGTACTTGACTAACCGCGTCTCGAAAAAAATATGCGATTTTGTCAAGACATTCAAACTGTGTACTCAATTCACTGAGAACGGACCAATCGAAATAAGGGCTATTACAACTTGAAGCAAAATTGTAGTTTATATGTTATTTATGTATACAAGAAGACCTACTAGCCTTTGTAGTACGAATACGGATGTTATATGTTTGTGTTACTGAGGATACTTCAATACCTGTACGGAATGTTCGTTGTTGTTGTAATATTCCTTGTCTATATAATATATATATATATATATATATATATATATATATATAAAACAGGTTAAATTAAATAAAATAGTAGAGTTATCTACCTTTATTGTATACGGTACTTCTTCTTCTTCTGCGTTCATTCTCAAACTCCCACTGGATCTAGCAGGATGGTCCTGCTAGATTTCCAGCAGGATGTAGTCCAGAAAATGGAAATGCGTTGTGTCGCCGTTTTATTTGCGCCAATGGCCCGACACACCCGTCTTCGGCAGAGTATACGGTACAAAACAGTATTATTGATATTTCAGTGATAAAGTTGATTGACAATGATTACGATGCTAAAGCTTACCTATAAGAAGAACACTTTGTATTGTTGCCTCCAGATTCAAACATAGTTATCGCTGGGGAATTGATAGCTGCTAGTTGAAAAGCTACAGCAAGCACCACTAAACTCAGCAAAGTACCTGCAAAAGTTAAATTACCAGAACATGTGTAGATGCTTGTATGACTGCATGTGTATTGTGATCTTACGTTGTTATGCGCGTTATGCTTTGGCGCTGCAAGGGAGTTTACAGGGGGGGGGGGAGTTAAAGTTTAAACTTATAGTTTAATGACAAGTGTGCATAACACAGCTGTATTCTCTATCCCGGGTACATCCACAGGCAATATAAAAGACTGGACCTATCAAGGTTTGACCACACTCATCGCTAAAAAAATCGATTGAGGACTGTGTGTATATTGATGTATCAATGTAATACTCATACATGTGTATTTTGATTGTGTGTAAGTTGATCCACCCAATATATTATTCCTACGTGTGTATGTTGATTTTGTATATGTTTATGTATTCGATGTAGTAGTCCTACATGTCCATCTTGATTGTGTGTATATTGATGCGCCGAATGTAGTATATCCTACGTTTGTATCTTGATTGTGTGTATATTGATGCGCCGAATGTAGTATATCCTACGTTTGTATCTTGATTGTGTGTATATTGATGCGCCGAATGTAGTATATCCTACGTGTGTATCTTGATTGTGTGTATATTTATGCGCCGAATGTAGTATATCCTACGTTTGTATCTTGATTGTGTGTATATTGATGCGCCGAATGTAGTATATCCTACGTGTGTATCTTGATTGTGGGTATATTGATGCGCCGAATGTGGTATATCCTACTTGTGTATCTTGATTGTGTGTATATTGATGCGCCGAATGTAGTATATCCTACGTGTGTATCTTGATTGTGTGTATATTGATGCGCCGAATTTAGTATATCCTACGTGTGTATCTTGATTGTGTGTATATTGATGCGCCGAATGTAGTATATCCTACGTGTGATCCTGAAGGATCTTTTGGTTTTATTTTTATGGATATCTACCTGGGGTTAAACAATAGATGATCTTCACCCTTGTGATAGCAAGCATGTCTGCTATTTCATCATGCAAGTTGCCATTAAGCAAAGAAGTATAGTTTAGTAGCAGTATCTCCAATCAGTGTCTTCCGTGCAATCAAGTCATAGCCACAGAGTAATTTTGTTTCTCCTATGTCTTTTGTCCTCCGTGCCGTTTATGTTAAAATACCATATGAACTGTTAACGTGTTCATTATAAACAGTGGCACTTGATCTTGAGTAGTTCCTTTGCACTTGAAAAATGTGTGAATTTCCAATTAACTCAAATTAATAAGAGAGACATCATATAAAGTGAGAATTGTACAAACTGTACATCGTGACTTAGTAGTAAAATAAAGTACTACATTATTCAAGATTAAAATAGCAACAGAACATCTAATCCAAAATCAATTCTAGTTACATTTTACATACAAAAACCTCGGTGTATTGAAGTTATACAGTCATATGTGCGGCGACAAACAAACATTTTTTTTAAACCGGACACTCACCAAATAAACAAACACATTAAAAAATCCACTCACCAAACAAACAGCCACCCAAAGTATATAATCAGATAGAGGCCTACTGGGGGAAAAAGGAACACACATCAAAAAACCAGATGCTCACTTCATAAACAGACGTCTAAATACTAAATACTTGCCAAACAAACGAATAAACGTCATAAACACAGATACTTACCAAACAAGCACCCATCCATAAAACAAGATATCATACAAGTATAAAAACTAAAAACTTACCAAGCAAACAAACACATATTCAAAGAACCAGTTAACAAATAAACAAAATATCCAGAAGACTAGATACATCAAAATAGACGTCCAAAAGCACGATACATAACAAACAAACCTCGAAAAACCAGATACTTACCAAACAAACTTCCTATGATAAGTTTCTTTCTACCTATTCTTTCAACCAACCAGACGCCAACCAAAGTGAACAGGAAGTTGATAGCCGCTGTGACAGCCGCGAGCCAAATAGCCATTGAATCGTCGCTGATGCCCGCCATTTTGATTATGGTGGCACTGTAGTACCTAATTATTTAGGAGGTTTATTTAGAATTTAAAATTTCATTAAATTTAAGACAAATATAATTACAGCTGAATTTGGTTAGTTTTCGCTGTCAAATTTTTATCAAGTTTGCACATGTGTATTTAGACAATTTCCCCATACACTCTTCTGCTTAGATCCTCGTACCTAAGATCATCTTGCTCTGGTGCTTAATTGTTTTATATTTTAAGTACAGCTTTGATTGTAATTGTTGTTGCTTCATCCATATTATGGCTCACACCCATTTCTGTAACCCTTTTCTTAATTTCATAACAGTTTCCTAAGCCCTGGACGTCCATATGGTTCTCCATTATCCCCGTACCATTCTTGGGTACGCGAGAGACACATTGTACGAGCAATGCGATTCTTACTTGACTGTCCAACTGCGGAACATAGACTACAATTGTGTCGAGAAGAGTCTACCTCCAAATCAACGTTGTAAAGAGCATCTACTACATACTGAAATACAGAGTGTGAAAGATAGATGATTAAAGAGAGGAAAGTCATGGACCAGTCTTGCTGAGGAAGTTATACAAAGTGTGTGCTCACTGGAGTATGTGGCACATGGCGAGGAATGATTAAATGTTTCCATAGATTGTCTTAATTCCTTTCGGGTGGTGATAACTCTTGATACAGAGTATAGGAAGAGTTGTCCTATTGCTGTTGTATCTGAGGTGCGTGAGAATTCCAAGAATCGTGATGTGGTTTTACACACTGATAGTTTTGTTGTTAGACGTTTACGTAGTTCGTGAGCCTTTACAACTCTGTGTGTAGCGGGGACTATTGGAGAAGAGAATGGAAGCTTTCGCTGTCACTAGCATGACAATGGAAATTATGGCAGTGGCCAGGACCTTGAACTGGATAGGCACACAGAGTGAAACTCATGTCTGCATACTCATCGACTCAATAAGCATGATCAGGATCATACACGCGGGCAGTATTCGTGAGTAGTGGTTTGATGATGTAGGAGGCCAAAGTTTGACGGTGTCACATTTATTTGTGTGCTTGGATATACTCGTGGTTGAGAGAAGATTGGAACACCTATGGATGCGTCATGTGTTCAGTGATGATGATTTATCGACTAACTAGCTACTCATAAAACACTTAATATGTTTAATTACACAGCAGTATAATCATCTGTCTTAATTTCTACTTACGTATATGTGTCTACCTTTGTTTAATTAATTACAATCAATAAAAGGTAGTACTGCTAGTAGAACAGAATGAAAATAATAGTAATACTCACGTGGGAGACAGGTAATGAAGTTCTACTGGTAAACAACTAACACACTATCACTGTCGGATGCCTACATGAATTAATATATTATACACAACAAAACACAGAATATAATACTACAAATGACACAGGATAATAATCGACGTTTCGGACCTAAATGCCTTTTTCAGGATACGCACATAACAGTAAAAAAAAGTATAGTAACCCATAGCATTTATTAATGCCGTAGGGGTGTGAGATGTTAACGATCTCACATTTCAGAGGCTCTGCAAATGAGGGCGGTAGACATTTCCTCTCCCTCGCAGTCTTTACTTCTCGGATTAATCTGGTACCACTCATATGCGAAGCTAGTGCGCTAACCACTAGGCTAACGCGGCTCCATAACATACAAATATAAAAATACCACTAGTAGAAATGAATACACAACAAGCGTGTCCAAATGACATATGGTAGTGAGATACCGGAAGGTTACGAACAGGAAGTACACAAAGACGATAATATAGATGGAACGAGAGGAACAAAATGATGACGTAAATGACGGCAGAAACTTGTATATATTATAAAAGAGTGTATATTATTGTCTAGCTACTGTCATAACTGTTTACAGATATATATTAACTTACATAACAATATTACACACGTTTAGTAACTTACATTACAGTATTTATACCACACAGTTGTTGAAAAAGTTGTAGCCCACATCCGACTAGAAGTGCTCTTCGTGCCGCAGGAGTTTTCATTATTCTCAGGAACACAAACTCTCCTGCAATAACAGCAGAAACAATATGGATTATTATATTAACGATGTAGGACCTATATGTCTGACTCTGTGTCGGAGAGATAGGGTGTGTGTATAGTATGGCTAGTACGATAGTTTACGAGCAGCTAGTAATATACATGTACAGAATTCATTGACTACTTTGTTGATGTTGTTGGCCGTTAGTAGGTCTCTGGCTAGTACACTGGTGTAATATCAGTACATTGTCCAGTTTGCTTTCTTGCAGTTCTATGTAGAGAAAGTGCTGCTTTCTTTAATATATTTATTTTCTAGTCAGAATAACTGGCCAGTGCTTGTTGCCTCCAAGATGTTTTCCAACAACACGATTGACACTACACTTCAAATTTCGTGAGTAGAATGTCAGGTCTTTTGTAGAGGAGGTATGCTATGATCTAGAGTAGAAGGATGAGGGAGTCAATTGGTTGGTTGATAAAGATAAGTTCATGTTCATCCTCATCTCCCCTGTCAATATGATCATAACACTAACTCTGTGAGTGGCTATTGAAGTCTCCGCATGCAATCTCAATGCCCCACACTTCTCACCCCAAGTAGGAGACTATCCGGCTCAGGAAACGTACCCTACTTCCCATTGAGTAAAATAATCGTCAGGGATTTGGAAACGTTCTGGAATAATAGCCCATAAAATAGAATGCCAAAGTCCTTGAATCAGTCAGTCAGTTCCTCTTCTGCAAAGTTTGGCACGTAGGGCGGATGTCATAGTTCTCCATGTCTGTCGGCCAGTTGCTAGGGATTACAGGTCTTGTGCATTTATGCCTGTTGATTTTAATTCATTCATAAATGTTCTTCTGAGCGTTGTTTTTGGTCTTGAATACTTGCCCATAAATTGGAATGCCAAAGTTCTAGAATAATTGCCCATAAAATAGAATGCCAAAGAAGCAGAAATCGGAGTCTGAAACGCATGCTCCGTCACCTCGCACAGTGAGCAAGAATGATAAACTAATCTTCCCTTGAAGTTCTAACATCATCATCGCACCAACACAAGATTACATGCAACTATTACTATAAGTTTTGTAAACAAAGACAGTCTGTTGAAATCAGTCAGTGCTTTAGTGAAAAATATCACCAACAAACGTAATGCACGTCCTTACACAAAGATTTGAACTTTTCATGAATAAATCTAGCTCTGTGGCCACGCGGTAGCGAGCTATGCTCCGACGGCCATTTCATGAGGTTCAGCTTCCGCCGCATGCATTTGTGCGATCAGACCTTTTAGAAAGGACAGTTAAGCTATTAAATATAAATAGTACATAGAAAATTACTAACGCCAAAGTATTCTGGACGGATCAACGTGTAGATTTTTAAAAAAGCATGGGGTAGTCCCAAACATTTCAAGAAAAATGTGAAATGTTACTGTATATAATCCTTACCTTTGTATATGTTTTCGTTTTCTGCATCAAATTCCATTTTCATTTCGCTCATCTCATCATCAACATTATTTGTGCCCCTTATTTTCTCTAGAACTTCTTTGGCGCGTTTTTCTAATCCCTTCTTCATCAACCATCTTGGACTCTCGGGTAAAAAGAAGAAACCTATGAACTGAATTATGGATGGCACGCCAGCTAGACCCAACATAAATCTGAAACGAATTTGAGAACTATGAATAATTGATTAAAATTTTCAATCCATTGCAACAAACACTTTATGTTAAGATACTAATGCGGATTCGATTCGTCTTGACTGTCCAATCTCATGCTATGTTGCCATATTGGCTAATTTGGAGGCCCAATTTCTAAAATTTTAGTAAATGTTAAGGTCACTGGCTATGAAATTTTGGATTTTGCTATTTCTATGTTATTGGCTTTTTTGAAAATATATCTACTTTCATATACTTTCTTATTTAAATTTAGTTAAAGGAAATTTGTGGCATGATTTTTGGTGAATGGTAATTGAAGTATAAACACTGTCTATCAAGACCGTAGACATGTGTTTGTGCTTAAAATTAAAACCCATCCTTATCTTAGGAAGATATTTTTTTTAAGCAGCCTCCACGCATCTTGGCTCTGCTATCTATTTAATGCATGTGTAATTATAGAGTAACGTGTGCGTGATTCATTTTGGTATTCGATTATTCTTTTGTCAATATTTAACAATTGAAATATTGTTACAATAGTGAGTATACTACGGCAAACATGATGAGAACATACAGTCTTAGTTGCAAAATGCACACGATTATAGTAAGGATAATCAATCAAATTCAAACTCGGTTGTGACTAAGTGAAAAGTAAATTGTAAAATTTTAATTTGCTCAAAATGTACTCTAATTTTTTCCATGAAAGCAATAAGCAGAATTTCAACGAAAATTCTTGAGATAACTATAAAATAATAGGATTAAGTGAGCATTATCATGTATGCATTACTGCGCAGTGTATGAATTTTGACCATTAAAGTGAAATAATACACGTTTATAAGAAAAAAGGCAGTATTTATTTTATATATAAAAGTAAGCTTCAACCAAGTGCACTACGATAATTAAAAAAGTCAATGAAGACTTGACAGTAAATTTGAATGTAGATAGTGAATATAACAGATGTATTGTATTGTGCCAATCAAATTGGACTGACGTCCTCGGTTGAAAAGAACGTACATCACAATAAGATGTACATTATACTTAATAAAAGTGTTCATTGATCGCATACCCCATGCTCAACACTGGTGTCTCATTATTCATTCTTTGCATTCCCCGTGTTCAGCACCAGATCCCATGTTCAACACCGTGCATCGTTAGAAAATGCGATTAGTTTTGTCTTATCAATCTTATAGACACATACATATTTAGCATTGTTTACTGTCATCATTAGCAACCATTCTATAACTAGCAAGTATGATATTTGATTACCTCCACCCATCAGGTTTCATATAGCTGAAACCACCATCCACAATGCTGGCCACAAGCTGACCACCAGTGATGAACATGTTGTTAATGGTCACCAAACGTCCACGTAAATGTGGCGGTGCACTCTCGGCAATATAAACAGGAACTGTCATGGAGGCGAAACCTGTGGAAAATAATGCATAGAATATACTATAAGTAACATCTTTCAA
Organism: Meghimatium bilineatum; assembly: GCA_034231615.1. Lineage (NCBI taxonomy): Eukaryota > Metazoa > Mollusca > Gastropoda > Stylommatophora > Philomycidae > Meghimatium > Meghimatium bilineatum. The sequence continues at coordinate 20,348,181 of CM067317.1, read as the reverse complement.
TGAAGATACTCAAAATTTGAAGTAGCAGGACAGTGTTCAAACGTGGTTCTGTCTTTTTTTATAGTTATATTTTTTTCTTCGTTTTCAAACTCCTGCAGAGTAGCAGCATGTAGGCCAGATAAAAACGGAATACATTGTGTCATGGTTTATAGCTTGACTTTGCGACATGAGAGAACATCGGTATCGGAAATGATTGACAGCACAAGACATATAAAGTTGTGGAAAGGCATCATAGCCATCGCCACCTGACATGGACCATAAGAAGATTATAAGATGAAGGCCATTTCAAAACGTCCACCAGAGTTTATGTTTGCGATTGTGACGGTATTACACCCTACTCTAGCCGCCAAGCCTGTAGGCACAGTTCACAATATAGAGAACCATTCAAGCAGGGGGCTTCACAGTAAGAAGCGAGAACCCTTCACAGATAGCGAGATATTGACGGCGTGAAATGCCATACATTGCATCTCTTGGGTAAATGTTGTCACTACGGACGCTGCTGACACGAAATGTAAAGGTGTGTTTGTATAAGAGCGCATCAAGCGACGATCAAATGCAACGTTTGTTTACCTAAGAACGTGTGAGATAATAGACAGACGGGAATCATACCAGGTAGAAGCGTTCTGGTTGGTCTGAAGTTGGTATGAGGCAACGTGGGTTTATCGTAAGACTAGATTGACCAATGCTGATTAGTTTTCCTCAGGGGAAATGAAAGCCTTTGATTGGTTGGAAGTTTCGGGAAGTTTGGAGGAACTTAGGAGTTGAGTTAGGAGGGGGATTGGGTTATCGACTGCCGAGCCGGGCGGTCGCATTTCGCTCCTGAGGAAACAGTTCCGAAACTGCACAGGCGATTGTCGTGAAACCCACGCGTACAGACATAGGGCTATCTAGAGCTAGTATTGGAAAAATTGAGATTATAGTTGAAAAATGAGATGTTTTATTATTCTCATTAATTTTATACCGTAACATGTGCTTATTCATTTGGAAGTGTTAGAGTCGTTTCATTAATGCTTTCACGTTGTACTTTTTATATTCATATGACGTTCGTCTTGGAGATAGCAGTTACTCCTGAATTTGATGTTCATTTTAAAAGTCGTTCTTATATTTGAGAAAAGAAGTGTCTTTGTGATTATTTGATGTCAAGAAGAGTTCCACAGGTTTAGACCTGGCCAGAGGTTCCAGAAAGGATCTTATCTAAGACGCTTGACAAGCATCTTGTTTTATTGTCACACTTATTTGTGACGCTGATGCAGATTGTTCTATTGTCACACTAAAGTGACGACACTAGCATCGTCACTTGTTATTCTGTCAACGAAGTGCAGATCTTTCATCTGTCATACTTGTCTGTCAAGGACAGAGAGACAAACGTTTAAACGTTTAATTACTGTCACACTGCGTGCAGAGCTTCTTTCTGTCACACAAGTACAATGCAGTAGACGATTTAAGCTTAGCTTAAAGGACTAAAAACCTACGGAAAACGTGTCAATTCACAATTAGACTCAGAATTTTACATGCAAGAAAACAATATATATACAATTAGCTATACAGCAATGTAAGACAAAGTGTGTTTACTGATGGAATAATATGTATGACACAAGAAAACGATCTATACAATTGGCTACACTATCAGCAATGTAAGACAAAGTGTGTTCGCAAAGTTTCCTGCTTATTCTTCGTATGTGTTCGTTCTCAAATTCCTGTAGATTAGCAGGATGTCTGGAGAGTCGAATGTGTTGCATCACTGCTTACAGCTCAGTTGTAATATGTACTTCTTTCAGCCTTACACGACCTACTTCAGCATGGCATCTGATGCTCTTTTACCCTATATGGAATATGAAATCAATTACAACAATTGCTTAGTATCATATTAACGTAAGCATGACAGATCAGTGTCATTATTAGTTTCTCTCCGTAGGGTTCTGGAAACTCTCGAATAAGCAAAACTTCTTGATTAGATCTCACAAGTTCTTCTAGATCTCACAATCAAGTTTTTCTAGATCTCACAATCAAGTTTTTTCTATATTTCACAATCAAGTTTTTCTAGATCTTACAATAAATTTTTTCTAGATCTCACAATAAAGTTTTTTCTAGATCTCAGAATAACGTTATTCTAGATCTCACAATCACGTTTTTCTTGATCTCACAATCAAGTTTTTCTAGATCTTACAATAACGTTTTTCTAGATCTCACAATCAAGTTTTTCTAGGTTTCAAAGCATATTTCGAGTTAAAAATGAAGACGTAGGTTAATGCTAGACAAATCGTAAACAAACATACACTCACCTATTCCTAATCCTAAGATCAGTCTGCCTGCCAGTAACATCCACCTGTCCTGAGATGCACAAAGAACTACAGCGCCGCATGTGAATATTAAACTTGCCAATAAAGTTACTGCCTTTCTGCCGAACAAATCGTTTAGGAATCCTCCCATTAGGGCAGATACAAAAGCCCCGCCGATTGTGATACTGACAATGAGCTCTTGCCAGGATGATGACAAATCGAACTCTTTTTTCAGTAAAAGCATAGCCCCAGATATCACACCAGTGTCGTATCCGAAGAGAAATCCTCCAATGGCAGCGAAGAAACACAATTTCCATATAAAATAATTGCTTTTTATACTTGGTTGCTGCGTTACTGAGATTCGTTCATGATCTGCCAAATAACTTTGGTACTCTTGTGGCTCCTCTGTGTGGTACCCACTTCCTTGGATGCTGCAAGGACCCTTCAAGCTATCTTTCTTTGAGATGCTTAACAAATATGGGTCTGTATGCAAATCGTTAGGAGTGGTTTCGGATACATATGTTAATTGTTCATTGTCCCCGTTCGACACATTATCTTTTTGTAATTCAGTGGTTAGTTTCGTTCCATTGTTTTCATTTTCACTTATTGCGGAAGTATTTTCATCATCTTTTTTAGCATCCATTTTTTACTGTATCATCTATTGTTGTTTATAATCAGTATGTTCAAATTGTATATTACTAATAATTGTTCACATCCTTTCACAGCTCCTGTTAAAGTTTTATAATTCATCCACACAATAACGTTGAAGTTGTGATACGTTTAGGCTCTATAAAAATAGAAACGACGTTAGGTCAAATTTAATTAATGTAATCGTGTGCAACATTATATGCATCCTAATGGAAAATAGTGGAATCAAATATAGGGAAATTTAAAAAGAATTGTTTGGATACATAAATAGACATGGCGGACATAAAAAGCTAAACTAGAAGCATTGGGTGAAGGTATGAATGTAAGATGGTAATGTAACGTGAAGGGAGTAAGCACGAAGTTGAGACATACGAGTCTGAGGTTAATCACCATTAAATACAAAACAATCTTTGAGATACGTTAAAGAAACTGTGCAATGCAGGCGGTTAATTAGATCTTATATAAACTGTATAGAAACTTTAATATGGATGGTTGAGCAGATCGGATATAATTCTATAGAAACTGTAATGTAGATTGTTGAGCATATTTGATATAATACTTTAGAAATGTAATAAAGACTTCTGAGTAGATCTCATATAATACTATAGAAACTTTAATATAGTTGACTAAGCAGGTATAGCATTCTCCGTCACCTACGAGTCTGCCACAAACTGACAAATGTACAATGTTCACTGGAATGCAGCTATCCATTTAACAGAAGACACACGTTAGAAATTGCAGGACGAGCAGTAATAACTTTTCCCACAGATTGTCAGCACATCCCCATCTCTTCTTACTCACTTCCTACTACATACGTGGAAAGAAGACAATGACCCTATTCTTTGAACCCTGAACTAGAAGTCCAGATCTCGGTTATCACACCCGGTTGTTAACATACATTAAGAAAACAAATATTTGTAAAATTAGAAATGGTTAATAATGAGTTTTACATAACGAAAGACAAATATGTAGTCAACATTTGACTTTAAAAAGTCATATTGGGGGGGGGGAGAGAAAAAAATTACGAGCGGGAGTGGGGGTATTTGATTCCAGTTTTATTGCCTGCTTTTTGTACTGAATGGCATGTTACAATTTCCTACGGGGATGGGGGTTCAACAACAAAAAAGCACTTCCCCTACCTACTGGTCTTGTAACCATCGTCACATTTGGCAGATGTATTTTGTTAACTCTAATCTCTTGTAAACATTCATGTTTAGTAAGTTTGATGTCTTTTTTTAATGAAGTAATGTAGAAAAACCCTATTCTCACTGAGATATCTATCAACCAATGGAATTGAAAGTCGAACGAAAAACCCTCTCTTACTGAGATATCTATCAACCAATGGAAGTGAAAGTCGAATGAAAAACCCTCTCTTACTGAGATTTCTATCAACCAATGGAAGTGAAAGTTAAACGAAAAACCCACACTCTCCCTGAGATTTATATCAACCAATGGAAGTGAAAGTCAAACGCATAACCTTCTCTCACTGAGATTTCTATCAACCAATCGAAATGAAAATCGAGCGACAATAATAATGGCATGTGGTAACTTCTTCTTCGTCTGATTTCGTTCTCAAACTATTGTAGATGAACGGGACGTAGTTTAGAGAACGAAATGCATCATGTCATGATTTACAGCTCAGCTGCGATATCTGGACTTTTCGACCGAACACATCCGACATTTGAATGATTTTGGGTCACTTTGAACCTCTATTTAAACTCTAGCCAAAAACCTAGTCCAACAAACTCTTACGTTATGCATGGCAGGTAACAGTGTCATTATTCTTTGCTCGCCTATTCGACTCCGGAAACACACAGGCTCGGTTACATGAAACGCTGAAATTAAGTCGGATAATTTTCCAATAACCAAAAAACTTATCTTGGTTATCTGCATGAATATTTTTTTTTAAAGAACAAACGCAGAATAAGAAAATAACGCATATAAGCTCAGGAGAGTACATCTAAATTCAGTTTCAAGATTATCATTCAGTTCAACTTCAGATACCTCTCCCATACTACAGAGTTCTACAAACATAACCATGTTCTCACGATTTACTTTCGAGTACCAATTTTTCATCATTGGCACAATACATATACGTGAAGATTATCTTGAAAGTGAATAATGTGTGCTTCTTGAATCGGAACTTTCAGAGTCCATTTATTTCGATTTTCTAACAGTCATACTGAATAGGAAACAACACTATTCTTTCAAACTGTATCAATAAAATAAGCCTTAATTGTAGTTTTTATAATGTCCTTGATCAACTTGATTTATTTATTTTTTTTCAATCCAAATACTTGACAGACAATATCTCATTTCTACAGCCAACCTAGTGTCAAAGAAGAATGGATGGGTGTTAATATTTGACATAACTCAAAATTCTGATGACAAAATTGAATACTTCTTGCAGATAATGTTTAAATTTCTTTTGTATGCTCGTTTTCAAACTCCTGCCAGTTAGCAGGACTTGGTCCTGAGAACGGAATATATTACATACCAGGTTTACAGAAGAGCAGGGATATATAGTACATTTTTGTCCAGCATCAGCGCAGCATTTCTGTATTAGTTTGACTATTTTTCTGGTTTGGTAGCCAATCCCATGTTTGCCATTTTAGCTGCCTCTTATGAATTGCATGGTAGGTAGCAGTATTACTATCTTCGCTGCAACCTTTGTCCAGGGAATCATAAAGGTGAAAAGTCTTACTGTCCAGAACGTATCGATGAATTATTCAGTGAATGCCCTGTGCTTGATGAGCACGATACATGATTAATGTGTAAAATCACGGCTTGACTGTAACAGACATTTTTGTAGAAACCTCAAAGATGTCTTGCTATTGTAGCTATCCATCCACTTTACAAAAGTTATTTTTGTTCGTAATAATACCGTTTATCTTTGTATAGTTTTATGTTAGTATCATAGCATTGACACTATTCTGATGCAATCACGGATTAGTTGGACAGATCACGTGGTACGTTTGCCAGATCATCGACTACTAAAGATACTCCTATAAGGTGATGATGAAACAATTCCTTTAGCTGTGAGAAGATAACTCATGACAGCCCATAGCCTTTCTAACAAAAGTACATGTTCATCTCAGTTGTGTAACTGAGGCAACACCCGAACTTATATAAGGTCTCAACGGTATCGATGTGTACGGCGTGTTTATACGTGTATTTTTTTGCCTGCACAGCGAGACCTTCCAATGCGCCACTATTCCAGGATTACCACGTCCTGCCGGGATCATATCATACACTTCTGTGACAATAATTTCATTATTAATCTGTCAGATTTGTTAATTCATCAGCAGTGATTCCCCGCCATCTAGGAATCTGCCACGTAATGACGAAGGTGCAATGTCCGCTAACCTGTATCTTTTCGTCATTCATAGGGATTATTTGATAGAAGGTCTATTGTCTATTGATCCAGTATACCCAGTGTTCCAGTATACCAGGATAGAAGGTAAAAGTTAGAAATGGAGACAAGATATGAGATTAATTATTTTACACTATCCCTAAATTTTTCTTAGTAGCCTCTTACGACATACCTGAAAATAATACAATTTCGTTCACCTTGAGCTAGAAGTACAGGCTTCAGTTGCGACACGGGAGATCTCCTCTTTATGGTGAAATGTAGAATGGAAAACTTTCTCAATATGGCTAAAAGATGCGTTACAGGGAATTGCTAAATAACTCACTGAAAGCCTTTAACTTAAACCATGATACACAGGATGATACCGCACAGAGCTACGGAGCGTTTTGCAATATAAAAGGAGCAGCATCTTGTGAAAATAAGGGAAAATGCAGCAGCTCAACAGCGGAGACTAGCTAGAAAGAAGCGGACAGATTCAACAAATTTGACCATATTATGTCCGTCTTGTCCAAGGACCTTTGCGACCAGCGTAGTGCTTAGTAGCCACCTACGAACTTAAAGTCAAGGGCAGAACTCTAACTGAAATTACACATATGATTGCTTTGGTGTTTTTTGCTGGCTGTCGACACATGTGTGGCTTCTCGTAGTGACACGCAATAGGAAGGTTTCATTGTGTGTTTCTGCCGATAGATAAAAAGGTCTTCTCTGAGCGGATGTTTACATTGACTTATTATGACTTGTATTGTAGAAGCGCGCATTCATATTGAAATTAATGTGTTGAAAACTTTCATAGAGAAATGTCCTTTAAAAGTAATTGCAACCAAATATTAAACTAGGCGATCCGCACGAAAACAATTTGCCAGGATCCATAGACTAGGAAACATTCATTTATAAAAACGGTATTTTACTGATCACTTTAATTAGCTGTCCCACAACAGCACACATTAATGTAAACATGTTATAATAAATAACTGGTCACAATTGACAGATTTTAACGTAAGCCTACACGGAGAAAATTTGAAGATTATAAGAACAGGACAATTATCGCAAAATATATGTACGTAATTAGACAAATTAATCTTTCAGAAGGTAGGTAGAATCATACATCCTACATGACCCGTGCAGTATAATTTTTCAGTATGGTACAAGTCTTAGAAATGCCGCCGGTTTTCCTTCGAAATTCTTCCCCAAAATATATTTTGATTGGTGCACCTGATGCGGCCGCCTCTCTATATCATAGTAGGCACGGCCCTGCATCTTACCATCTCCAGCGTAACACAAACGGAACGGGTGGATTCAACGAGTCCATAATTATGTCAACCTCACCCCACCCAACAAAAAAATACGAAAAAAAACTACATAATTATTTTGCCACATTTTAATAAAAATATTTCATATTCACACAATTGTATTGGTGTATACAAACAGTATTGTTGACGTCAACTTTTTTTGCTAACCCTACCCCTTTGTCAATAATTGTCAAACTTTTTTAAATCCTCACTACCCCTAATTGTTTACGTTATTTGTGGACATCGCTTAAGTGAAACTCTTGCATTGGAAAGTACATGAAAATCAGAGGAAATTAAATACAAACTTAATATGTATCTTAAACAAAGACTCGGTACGAGCTTGTTATGTGACTTAAAAACGTAGAAAAGCTACATAGTACCAGAAAATAGAAGAAACACCAAAAGGATTGGACGGGATTGGAACGAGGTCCCTTCAGCTGGTGCCTATTTGCCAAGCACCTTGAGTCAAAACGTTTTCAGAATTCTACCACTATGCATCTCTTTTTTAAAAGTTACGATATTAGTCTTTCTTGTGTATTCTCAAGTTACGATGTATGTGACCGGACGATAGATACACACACGCAATGACAACACACACAATGCACAGGTATGTAAATTATTATGTAAATTATTATTAGTATGTAATTTACCGTTATCAATGAATATATATATATATATATATATATATATAATAATAATAATAAGAGATTTATAATTCTTTGATAGAACACGATAAGTTATCATCGAAGGTTGAGTAAAAGTATTACCTTAACCCCGAGCTCCATTAATTTTGACAGGCATATTCTTAGATATAAATAAATTGGACACGTTCTACATCAGGAATGTGCTGAAAATGACACATTTCGGCAAACACAACTGAGAAAACAACACTGAAAGCAAAACTCTACAGATCAGTGGATGTGCTGCAAAGCAAAGTCATCATTATAGAAAACACAAAATTGAAGATATAGGCACCTTTCAGACGAACGAAAGAAGAAGACACGTCGGGATTGAAAGGGCCGTTCCTTGCTATAAGATGCCATTTTTACTTTTTTTTTTAAATATACGACCAAAAAATAAATGACTCATGCATGAACTGAACAGATATTATGAGGAGGGGAGATGAAACGGTCTGAATGTTTGTAAAACATACATTTAGTGAAAATGCTAAAACATTGCAAAAGGGCATTGTTTTGAATAGAAGGACCCAGAAAAGTATGAAGAAATAGAAACAGGTCAAGATGAAAAAGTATGACATGGAACGAAATGGGAGAAACAGCTAAGCCAGAAGAAGGAGGGAGATGTTTGTTGACATGTGCTATCTAGAAGTTTAAAGGTTAATAGATAGAAATAATACTCTTGGAGACTAGACCAGTTCTAAATATGTTAATTCGTACAAGAAAGACATTATTAGTCAAATAATAAAAATAGTGGCAAGGGTTGTTGTGCATATCACCGTGAGAATAGTGGTCGCAAATAATAATACCAAAGGCAGTGGTAGTGTGATTAGTAGAAATAGTAGTAATAGGCTAGTATTCAATAGTAGTAGTAGCAACTGCAGTAGCATTGTAATAGTAGTAATTGTAGTAGTAGAATTGTAGTAAAAGTAGTAACACTAGCAGTTGTAATAGTAGTAGTAGTAGTAGTAATAGTAGTAGTAGCAGTATTAATAGTAGTAGTAGTAGTAGCAGTATTAATAGTAGTAGTAGTAGTAGTAGTAGTAGTAGTAGTACCGTCAATGCTTTCTTAAATATATCCGTAGGTGTTGCAGAAAATAAAGGTTGTTAGTTGAATAGTTACAATAACCGAAGTACTGTTGCACACTATCTGCAACTAATCCAGTGGAACAGAGATCACATACATGCGACTCTATGAAGCGACAATCGACTGCGCGTTATCTATCAAAGTTTATATACGCCGCTTCAAGTTGTTAGACCAAAGTACATCACAGTAATAATTTCCTACAGTGATTCAAAAACTGTGTTCCACTTATCCCCAGAAAAGTTTCAAGGATTCAGAAAAGACAGTCTCCATGAATTGACTATTTTAATTAGAAAATAAATATGTTTTCAATTGAAAGGTGCCCACATAATACTTTTATGTAAATGCTTAACGTTATATATCAAATGTCCTCCACATGATACATGTATAATTATATGTATTTATACAGTATATAATTTAGTTATAATTTAGTTATATAATTTAATATAGAATTATAGTTAGTCATCGATGAGACTTATAACAAATGATTCTTTTCTACTGTAATGCATTCCGTACTAAATTTTGGCCAGACCGTGGATTGTGACTTGAATATCTCTTTTCTCAGAGGAAAGAGACTTCTACCAGATTCTTAAGAGTGTAAATGTCAGAACCAACATGCATTTAGCTTGCACTATTACAGTGGTCACCATTAGCATATAGTCGTGTTGTTGTTGTGTTGACTGTATAAGGGACGATGACTCTTGTTCCATGACTAGAATGAGGAAGCTTTGAAATGAGGTGTCGCTAGAAAGGAGCGGTTTTGTGGGCGAGGAAGAATAATGGTCAATCAACAGCGTACTGGGACGTACTGTCAACGTGTAATGGCGGATACACTCAAGGAGAGATCTGGGCACCTATGGACTTCACTCTTCCAAGTGCAGTTACGATGATCCAACGACTAACTAACTATATAGTTGTGTTCAATATTTGCAAACAACGATAATACGACATTAATTTTAAATAATGAAATTCTAACTTACACTGGTTCGGGAAGGAGGCGGGGAGGTGGGTAGAGAGAGAGAGGGAGAAGTTGTCTTAAACATTCAGAGAAACTGCATGACATCGCGTTCTGGTATAAGAGTTCTGCTTTCGAGTAAAAAATCCTGATAAAACTTTGAAAAATAGCATAGATAAGGTCTATCTAGAAATAGTTACCATTTATGAGCCCCCTTGGCAAGCTTTGGTACCTTTGAATAATCTCTGGTCGTAGTCTATCCCACAAAAATAATGTCGAGCAAATGATACAAACCTACAAACGAGAACTAGCAAAAGTTAAGATATGGCACCTTGTTATATTTAGCAATAGTTACTCGTCGCCATGTTCAATCATGTGATTCTCCCACCATGGACTAGTGTTATACTCGTACATCTTCAACATATCCCATTCAAAGTTTAGAACGTGAACAGAATGAAGACAACCATATAACCCCCTGAAATATTATGTATACTTAATTTCAAGATGACATATATACCTGGACATCTGACGTTGCCGACATGCTTAAGTTCCAACATAGGGTTATGTGTAAATGTAGATCAGCATAAGAGAACAGAACCGTTGGAGAGTACTTAAGGCAATTGCACAGGATATCTTGTATGAAGAAATTTGATTGGTGGCATCTGTTCACCCCTCGGGAATAACATATACGGAAGAAAACTCGTACATTATTTGAATCTGTTAATATCCCAATGTTTTATAACAAATGTAATACAGGCCTACATCAACAATATAACACTAGGAGGACCCGAGACTAGAATGACATAGCTAACATTGTTTTGTTTCTGATAAACGCACAAGTGACGAATGCCTTTGTTATCAAGTAATAATTGACCTAGTATGTAGTCTACATATTCAAGTTCATTCTATCGAACATTTCAAGGAGCAAGTAATACTAACAAGTAATATGAATGAAACCAGAATACACGCGTTAAAATGGGTACCATGTGACACAATAAAAAGAAGAACAACAAAGAGAGACTCTTCGCAGAACAACCATCAAAGGTTGGGGCAGCCGCTCTGATCTGGGGAAGACTGGGGGGTCTTTGTCCTGGCGACTGGTCTGAAGATCTAGCAAAATCAAAAGATTCTTAAACGCAGAAGAAGAAGAGGAAGGTGGATTTTAAAAAAATGATTGGTACTCGAATTCTGCACAACTACTGCCTGTCAAACCAACGCGAGTCCAGTACAAAGCGTTATTTATGTAGTCACTTATATGGCGTTGAAAGACACAACTAATACAGCGTTTGAAAACCCCAGGAATTGCGAGCGATTAGCTCTTACTTCCTATGTGCAGTTGGGTGGCTTTTCAGTGCTTTCTTTCATACCCAAGATACTTCAGCTTTAGGCTTAGTGCAATACCTATTGAAGGAACCTTCTATTCAGATGGGTTCTAACGTTTAATAATATGTTTATTCAGAGAAAAATAGTCAACATTTAATAATATCATGTTGATTCAGAGAAAAGTAGTCAACGTTTAATATGTTTATTAAGAAAGAAAAAAGGTCCAAGTAGAAATAAATTACGAATAACAAATTGTAAGTGGTGATAAATTAGCTTTGTTTGAAGTTGTTCACACATATTTGTGAATTGCATCACTTGTATACGTAGACTTAAGTAATAGGACAAGATGGCCTCAGCAGTGTCAGTGGTGATACATTAATGCACTTGACAGACAATTATATCTGTGCAAACAAAATGAAGTGTCTAACATATTAATGACGGATATTTATATTATTCTATATTATAAATGTGTACATTACATATACGTTTATAATGTGTATCTGCATTTTTAGTTTTGTTTCGTTTTCGAGACATGTGATAATGTTTTAATACCTATTTAAATTGTTTATCCTTAACCCGTAACGTAGTAAAAGTGATAAAAGTGCAAGGCTCAGTCGTCAACATAGAAAAGTTCAATGTCCTGACGGGGTCGGTCTCTATTGCACTAAGATAAAAGTGTACACGATTTTCTTGTAATAATCATCTTACTATTGCTATTCTTCTTCTGCGTTCGTTCTCAAACTCCTACAGATTAGCAGGATGCAGTCCGGAGAACGGAATGCGTTGTGCCATGGTTTATAGCATTACTGCGATATCTGCGCCTTTCGGCCTTACACATCCGACTTCAGTATGGCTTTGGGTCACTGACCCTATATGGGATGGGAAAGCCAACTCCATCCCATAACCTCCTTATTCGCCATTTACGACATGCGTGGAAGGTAAACAGTGTTGCTATTCTTTGCTCCCCTTTCGGGCCCCGGCAACACAAGGGCGAGAACTATTGCTAGTAATGAATTAATAATACTGCATCCACAATTCCTTTCTATCCATATCTGTCCTCATGGTTTGTTTTCCAATTTCAGCCCCCCTGTTGTAAGAATTTCACTAAGTTGTCAATCCATTTTTCAACTTGGTCCTCTTCTTCGTACTTTATTTGTATATACATGCTTTATGCAAAATATGACAAAGGTCTTTAATTTGAAACGTCGATTTAATATTAGCTACAATCATTGTTTTGTGTTTTCGGTCTTCACTCATTGCATAAAATATGCAAGATATCCAACCAAAAAGTGTATTAAACAATGTTACCTCAATAAAGAGCAGCTACGTTAGGTTAGTGCTGGACAGTTTTATATATATATATATATATATATACATATATATATGTATATATATGCGACAGAATGATTCAAGGTAATAGAAAATTCAAACCTATTAATTTTGGCTAGAGTAATCACAACACATCTTATGTGCTTTCTGTAACACTGACAGCCAGTGAAGTTACTCAGGACACATTGTTCGCACTTCCAAGGGTCAACAAAATGTGTCCTATGCTGAACATATGAAGTGTTTAATTTCATTCAGAGATATGCACTTTAGAGATATGTATCTTATTTCTGTGTACATTCTATACCATACTCACCTTTAAAGTGTTTCTTATTTGTATATACGTTCCAGTCCCGATTGCCTTCATAGTGTATCTCTCGCGTATCTGTATTGAGGACTATCAAGATCTTGAGAGCACGTCTTACTCTATGTTTACATTGAAGAATATCAACACATTGTAGCTAACACAATTTGTGTGAACGTCCATATCCTTACCGTCCGTTTTTTGTTGAATGTTTTAATTATGTTTTAATTTTTGTCTTGATAAAGGCTTTTTGGTAGAAACGTCGATGTGTATGTGTTTATATGTATGTGTTAGTATGTGTGTCTTTAGTGATTCGCAAAACTTCATTACACAATTACTGGATTTACAAGTTGGGTTTCAGTTTTGCGCACATATTATATATCAACACATTGGGAGCGTGTCTAGTCATAAGTCTATATTTCTATTGCAAATGTACTTGTGTTTAGTATGAGTGTCACGTGTGTCTCATCTTTCTCTTTTCCCCCTTTCTTTTCGTTTTAATCCTTTATGTATTATAGCGTCGAAGGTAAAATTCTCTGGAGACGATCCTTTTGTGTGTTTCAGATATGTTTGTTTCCGTGGTCTCTTTTATTTCTGCAATCCACCTTTTGTATGGTCTGCCCCTGGCTTTGTATCCATCGTGCATGTGTAGAATTACTTTTTATGGGACACTATCTAATGGTGGTCTGTGGGAGCATGTTAAAACCACTTAATCTGTTTTCCTTTGATGTAATCCAGAATTGGCATTATGTTGGTAGTCTTCTGATGTTGACATTTCTTATTATGTATCTTATTTCTACTCCAAAAATTCTACGTTGGCAAGACATGTTGTAACAAGTTTTCTTTTGTCTTTTGCTGTTAGTGTCCACGTTTGGCATTGGTAGCAAAGTGATAGTATGCTAATCGTTTTGTATAGTTCAGTGTTGGTATTCATGTTCATGTATTTGTTTTCGAATATATGACACATCTGTTCTAAGATCTCGTAAGCTATTTTGCATCTATGTTGGATTTATTTGTTGTTTATTTTATATTTGACGGTATAATGACGATGCTTCCAGGATAAATGAATTTTGTTTACTAGCTCAAGTTGTTGGTCGTGGATGACAAATAGTAGTGTTTCTTTCTGATTTTGAAATTGTCATTGCCTCAATTGTTTTAGTTTTTATCTTCATGTTAAAGTCTGTATATATATATATATATATATATATATATATATATAATGTTATTCGTTTAATAATAATAATAATAAAAGATAAAATAAATCTATTGTGTATATAACATTGTTCTTCAACTAGTGTTGCGTTGTTTAGTTTTAGGTACAACGCCCAACCAGCTTCACAGATCGTCGAATCCCGTGCTAGTTTGAGCGAGTTCGGATTGTGATACAATCATACTAACCCCTCTTCCACCGGAGCTAATATATTTTTAAGACGCGCTGAAGGCGATAATCAACTTTGATTAGGCCTATATATCAGTGCGCGATATTATCAAAAATTGTAGCGATCGAGGCAAGTGATTTGGTCGAGGTCACCGCAACTACCAAAACATACAAGTCGGGTGTTTAGCTGGACTATCAATCTCACAAATGTATGTTTAATCAATGTTAGAGTAGCGCGGTTTCTTTTTTTCAAACTCCTGTAGATTAGAAGTATGGAAGGAGAGGAAAACAAGCAAAGAGGATGTGAGTAAACTGCGTATGAAAAATAACTATTTTTAAAAAAATAAATAAAAATAAAACACATACAATATTGCATACGTTTTAAAAGACATGACACCTTGTTGAGGATATTACATTATGATATAGTCCAGGGGAGGCGGTCAAAAGGTAGGAAGAGATACAAGTGGTAGGGAAACATTTCGCGATTCAATGGTTACAGTCTAGAAGAGTTCACCACCATGGCAGGAGACAGAATATGTTGAAGGTCTGTTGCAAGCAATATTCGTTGCAGAGACCGCACATAGTGAAGATTAATGTTAAATTGTCTGACAGTTGAAGTGAAAGTGTTTATGTTTTTGTGTACTCTACGCCTGCCACTGCACTTTAATAAACAACATGTAAACTCTATTATAAACTGTCTCCTTCCAAAACATGTATATAAAATGTACGCGCCATTCATTTGGCGAAGTTCATTGAAAGATATATAGATAGATATACGTATTAGCGTTCAATGTTAATTTCGCGGTACAGCTAGTTCATTATTAGAGGGTGAGGGGTAGAATCGTCGCCTAAGCACCTTTGTAACTGTACTACTTCTGACACATATAGTTAACTAAACAGGATTAGATACATATTAAAGAACTTTCAGTGAGTAAATAAAGCCATTAAATTTATTTAATAGTGTCTGTCTTATCATGTGAAATAAATGTGAATGTTGTTGTTTACAGTAGCATGTTGCTGTTGGGTGCTTCTGTTTTTTTGTCAGTCCTATGACCTTATAATAAATCATATAAATACGTATATCTTATATTTGCAAAAACTAGGAATAAAAGAGTGCAGAATAAAGTAATTTTGCACACACACAAAATAGTTTTAAGAGGAAATTCCCCACCATACAGGAAACCTATTCTCCAAGATAAGTGTTTATAATCTCAAACCCAGTTCATCCTCATTGGTCCTTCTCCTGCAATATGACCGCATCGAATATAATAATTAAATATACAGATAGTATCGATTACAATAATCAACATCATCATCAAGTGCCGTCTTCGAAACGAAGGTTTGCTGCAACATTCCATGTCTCTTGTTTTGGTGGTGTACTCTGCTTGGTTGTAACATGCCCATCCTGTGATGTTGTACTCCCACTTGTATCTCCGCCTACCTCTTGCTCGTCTCCCTTCGACTTTATCCTCAAGTAAGGTCTTCAACAAGGTGTCATGTCTTTTAATGTGTCCAAAATATTTTATTTGTTTGATCTTTATTTTCTTTAATATTTTTTTTCTTCATATTAAGTGCTGTTAGAACCTCTTTATTTGTTTTCTTCTTTCCTGATGTTCTCCCTATTCTTCTATACATCCACATCTCAGTTATCAATTATGTCTTCAAATGTGTTGTTTATTGTCCATGTTTCTGAGTCATACATTACTATAGAATATATAACATTGTAAGAACGCATCATTGTAGTCTATTAACATCTGAACAAATTACAAACAAGCTAAAAATGAGAATTATAAAATGCTACATCTATTCTATAGTAATGTAGGGCTCAGAAACATGGACAATAAACAACAAATTTGAAGACATAATTGATAACTGAGATGTGGATATATATATATATATACTAATTGTTTGAAATGTTTGGCCATATTTCACTTTTCCAGAAATATAACAAAGATCTTAACATAGAGATCATGATAGACGTGGACACTCCGTGCTCCTTCTTGTATCAATTCAGCAACAAATTCGTCACACCCTGGTAACTTTCCAGTATTTAAGTTTTTAATTGCACAACGTACTTCTTCTATGATGGGTTCTGGTTCAAGTTCTGTGTTTCTAGTTGTATTTGAGTCTGCGTTTATGTGTGGATCTTCTTATATTTCGTTGCATTATTCTATCCACCTGTTCAGAATGTCTTTATTTTCTGTTACTATTTTCTTACTTGTCTTCAATTTCTCGAGTGTCTGGTTGAAATTTTACTGTCAATATTTTTGCTTCTTTAAACATGATTTTGGTTCACGCAGTTGTTAAATTTCTTTACACTTGTTGTCGATGTAGTTTTTCTTATCCTGTCTAATCTGTCTTCTGATTTCTTTAGTGTGTTTCTTGTATTCTTCACTTTGTAAGCTTTTAGGGATTTTTTTCTGTTGTTGATCATAGAAAGTTTCTACAATTCTAAGGTTCTAATCAGGAAGGCACTGAAAAGTACAAAAAACACAGCACCAGGGCCAGATGGCATTAGATACGATGACATTAGTCGAAGTACGGATGAGGATTTGGGAGAGTTGGCAGACATGTTCAATAATAGCCTTCTAAAGGGCACAGTGAAAGAAGACTGGTTGCACAGCTATTTAATTCCACTACCCAAACCTGGGAAGGACCACACCAGGATACAAGGCTACAGAATAATAACAATGCAGAATAAGATTGGCAAGCTTTTGGAAAAAATTGTGGCCTGGAAGGTATCGTCTTATCTTTAAAGAAATAAGTGTTTACCAACATTGTTAGGAAGGTATAGCCCAGGAAAGAAGACATGGCAGAATGCAGCCATATTTGCGCAGGTTGTTTTTTGAGGGGTTCGATTCGCGCATGGAGACATATGCGGTCGCAATAGACCTTGAGGATGCGTACAATAGGGTGTCATTGGATATCTTGATGCACCAGCTGTTAAATCTTGCAGTTAATCATTTTGTCGTGCGTTGGGTTGGCGCCGCCCTGATGCACAGGGTTGTAGTTCTTAAGTGTGGTAACTGGATATCTGCACCAACGGTTATTAGCCCTGGTCTGCCACAGAGATCGCCTCTATCTCCTGTACTTTTCCATGTATACACAGTACAAATCGCTGGCAATCAAATCACAGATGTTGGCAGAACGATGTCATATGCCGATGATATCCTGGTGTATAGACAGGGCAGAAATCGAGAAGAGTGCGTCGTGGAACTACAGAAGGAGCTGGACAGACTGATAAATTGGTGTCGGATACGGGAGCAGTGGTTAATCCGTCTAAGGCATTCATGACGTGGTTTTCCTTGAACAATCACATGGTAAAGACACCCATGCCACAAGTTTCGTTGTCTGGGAAAAGTTTAGAAAGAACTAGCACAATGAGATATATGGGTGTGTTTTTTGACAGAAGCCTGAGTTTCAGGGAACATGTTGACCATATTATCATAAAGGCAGGCAAAGGCTTAGCAGCAATGAAGGTTATGGCTGCTGCAGAGTGTGAGCAGAGATTATTTCTTTTGTACCAGGGTTTGGTTGTGGCTGTGGTGGAATATGCACCGGCAATTCTGACTCTTAGCCAAACTAAGATCGAAAAACGGGATAGAGTCCAGAATGCAGCAATGCGTATCATTCTAGGATGCACAAGAGACACATCGACAAGAGCTATGCGATACCTACTTGACTGCCCAACAGCTGAGCATAGATTACAGTATTTCCGTGCACGGGCGTACCTTCACATACATGCAGATAAGGAACACCCGTTACATTCCGAAATACAGAAAGTTAAAGGCATCAGACTCAAGAGAGGAAGGTCGTGGATGGGACGTGCTGAGGAAGTCATACAAAGCGTTGCAGATTACAGGATGTGGCAGCAGGTGCGGAATGGATAGGTCTACCCACAGATTTCGAAACTTGTTTGAGAGTAGTAATATCAAGTGCAGGCTTTAATCAGTGAGAATACCAAAGAGGGGGATGTAATTAGGCATGTTCGCAGTGCTTGGGCCTTTACAGCTCAGTGCGCAGGTAAAATGATCAAGGAGGAAAATGGTGCCTGTGCTGTCACTACGAGTAGTATGACCATGGAGACTATGGCGGTTACCAAGGCATTTGAGTGGCTACGCACACAGAAGGTAGCGCAGGTCTGCATATTGAGTGACTATGAGTATGATTAAGAAGGTACAAGCGGGTCTCGTTCGCGAACAGTGGATTGAGGCCTTGAGAAATGCGAGCTTGAAAGTGGTTACATTTATTTTCGTGCCGGGACATGTGGGCGTTCAAAGCAATGAAAGAGAGGATCAACGGGCATCGTGCGCGATTTGTCACAGGGCGATGGGGCAATGGATCGCGCTGACGTTTTGAACTCCTTAAGAGATATAACACGCGAGAGTGAGACTAATGTGGATGATGATTCCTTCTCAATGGCTAGGATTAAAGGTCAGGGATTGAAATGCGGTGTTGCTAGAGGTGAACATTTTGGAGGGCGCAGAAGAATGATGGTCAACCAGCATAGGACCGGTACGGTCAGCAGAAGTGTGATGGCGGATACACTCAAGGAGAGATCGGGGCAACTATGGATGTGTCCAGTTTGCAGTGATGATGATCCGACGACTAACTAAGGTTCTAAAGTATCTAAGGTTATTTAAAAAAATATACCCATGTTCGTGATGTACACATTGCACAGATGTGTAGATTGTATAAAAATATTGAGAGAGACCCAAGTCACGAGGACATCATTAAAATGTTAAAATATTGACAGCAGAGACCCGCCATTAATACTGAACATTGTTGGTAGCAAATAATAATTGAGACTGCTGTAAAACTGTATAATAGAACTTCGTAAAACAAAAGGTGGATCAGTTTTATAATGAACACACAGACCACTAGATTAGAGGGTATGTGTATGAAAAAATACTGGTAACAGTATACTAGACAGTTTCAACCCTAAGGTCTTTTTTAGAAAATACATGACAAACTGAACTTCTTTTCTTTCCACTTTATACTTCTTTATGTCTTGCTGCGTCAGAGGTAAACGAGTTTTCTGGAGGTGCCCAATTTGGTGTGCTTCATATATATTTGTTTTCGTGGACTCTTATTTATGCAATCTATCATTTGTATGGCCTGCCCCTGGTTTTGTATGGATCATGCCTGTATAGCAATGCTTTTTGGGGGACACTATCTGATGGTAGTCTGGAAACATGTGAAAACCACTTAATCTGTTGTCTACTGATGTAATCCAGGATTGGCATTGTATTTGTTAGTCTTCTGATATTTTCATTTCTGAACAGTCAACAAACATTAAAAATAGTAAAAATAAAGACACTACCACAAGTACTATAGAAGACAGGCATTTAACAGCAGAGACATCTAAGGAAACAATGGCTCTTATGGTATTTTTTTTGTCTTAAGACATATTTTTTTAAAAGACTTTCAGAAGATTATTTTTTTATTTTTTTTGCGGTGAGTTAATTGTTGTTCAAGCCCGTAGATTAAATTAAGGTTTGTTTGTTTTGTGCTCACTACATAATAATCAGCACGGATGTTTGTGTTATTTGCGCCGGGCGCGAAGTTACGCTGGGCCACCATTATGCACCTTGTAGGCCCAGCACCACCAATTTCGGCACGCCTTGACATTTCGGGTGGGTTATCCTAGTCTGTGACTGCCTTCCTTTCTGTCGCCAGGAGGCGAATGTGTACTGACTCTCCAGTTTTCCTTTATGTCTATCTTGCATGGGGCGTTCCGCAGACAGTGAGCTTGTCTCGTGTAATTAGACGTATTGTGCCCGTGCCCATCGGGTACTGAACCTTTTCTCATCCACGAGCCTGATTTCGGTTTAGGAAGAACTCGACAGAAGAATTGGGCTCGAACTCGTTTGCCCTCTTAGCCGAGGTGTCGTTCACCAATGTCGTAAACCCCTCGTCCAAGTCTGAGTCTATACACATATTTAGGAGCGTCTGGACTAGCATTTTGTTCTAGAGCTGAACATAGCTTGTCTCCTTGGACGGTTGTGCCTGTGCTCGCCCATCGGGTACTGAACCTTTTCTCTTCGCGAACATGATTCCGGTAAAGGAAAAATTCAACAGTAGAGTTGGGCCCGGGCTGGGATCACCGGCAACTAGAAACTAGTCTCGAGCAAACAATAATTTAGTTCCGATTTCCTTGATACGTTTTCTGTTCTCTTCTTAATATTTATCATAACATCTGCCCATTTCGTAACATCTGCATTGGCGCCCTAACAATGCTTCCGCTGAACTGACTAGCTTCACTATGTGTCGACAGTGCTGCTGCTGCATGTGTTGGCGCAGAGGTGTCGGAGATATAGCCTGTCTTTTTGCGGTCAAATTTCTTTCCATCTGCTACCTCCACATTTACGGTCACGATCCCCAAATTTTTTTGCCAGAATCAGCACGAGCAGCTATATTTCTGTTTCCAGGGTGCACCACGGGGAGGTACTTTTGGGACCATGGTTATCTACTAACCCTGGGTCCGCCGAGAGCAATAAGGTACTCTTTGAACCCCATTAAATTAAGGTGATTGTAAACGGTGGGGTTCAAACACCCCTACCCCCATACCGACACCCTATAGTCTAATAGTCGTTTAAAACGTAAAGTTTTATTGTTAAGCTGATTGGTTTTGTGTTTTACGTAAATACTATTGGTAGCAGATATCAATTTTAGGAATGAAAACATAATGAAGTTTTGAACAAATAAAACAAGTACTACAAACTGATTGTGTACTGTCACCTCAGCTGTTCACCTTGTGCAGTGTAGACAACACTATCTATAACAGCAATGTCTAGAGTATCGGTTAATCTACACAACATAAATAGTTTGAGATATGCTGTGACATCGTTTGATAACATGTTAACAACAAAAGAAAATTATATGTAAATTTTATTGACATGAAGTTCCCAACAAGCAAAGGCAAAAAGTTCAAATTTAAAAGCAAGAAAAAAACTCCATTAAATTTATTATCAATGTTTAAAAACTCCATGTTGAATTAACGAAGTGTGGAGTAATCAAGGAAATCCGGAATTATGGTTCTGATAGATGCACATCACATTTGACTTGACAACATTCTGAAATTCAATCACATTCAATTTTTACTCATTATCTCATCGAAACCAGTATTTCTTAAACTTTTTAAAAAAAATCGTTGCTACCTTTTGTTACATTTTAATTTTCCCTTGGACTTCTTGGAACCTAAAATTGTACTACATAGAACACTGGTAATGTATTTTATAGTCTTACCAGACGACGGCTAACAGACTATCATTATCTGGTGCTAACGTGAAAAAATACGAATGTCAGAGCATAGGACATAATCTTACAAATAACAGTACAGAGGACATAATGGACGTTTCTACCACCAGGTTTTTATCAAGCCAACATTGACATTTGCAAAAAAAAATTAAAAAATATGTACGGTCGACACTACTAACGTGTCTCAGATTACTACATTACCTGTGTTTATTATACCTGTGTACATTATAAGTATGAGTGAAACTGGGTAATAAAGTTTTGCTAATAAAACGAAACAGACATAGGCACACACACGCAAATCAATGTTTCGACAGAAAGACCTTTATCAAGGAAAACATCGACATATAAATCAAAAACGACAAGTCGGGACGACAAAACTTGCATTCACATGTCTAGTGGAATGGCCAAATAAAGGTTAGAAATGAGGTCAATGGTGACATCAACAGGAAACGTACAGAAATAGGAAGTATACACAAACAGGCCCGAATACATGTGAAAACGAGACCGAGAAATAACGGAACAACCCGATATTAATCGTATGTCAATCGCTCATTCATAACCAAGGGCTTCAGAGTACCAAATTCGTATATATAGCGGTTCTCAAGAGCCAAGCGGGTCGGTCGTTGGAGACGCACGCTTTGATGGCCGTCACCTGAATACCCTGGGCGTCCCGATGGCCTATGTTGTTGAAATGAACGTCCACAGGATAGCCCGAATGGTGTTTGATGCTGTGTATGTGCTCGCAGAAACGATCAGCAAGCCTCCTACCAGTCTTACCTATGTAAGTCATGGTGCAGTTCTTGCAGATGATGGCATAGATGATGTTCCGGTACACACGGACCGGGATTTATATGTGTATGTTTTCCTTAACAACGCTCTTTCGGTCAAAACGCCGATTTGTGTGTGTGTACCTATGTTTGTTTCGTATTATTAGCAAAACTTTATTAACCAGTTTCACGCGTTACCTGTTAGATTTCAGTTTTGCGCAGCGAGTACATATTTTCGATTTTACATTAGTACTATTTTCATCCAGTTTTTACAGCAGTATTGCCTTTTATGGATTGGAACCTAAAACAAAGGATGTCGACTTTCTTTGGCAAGACTTCTTCAAGTGTATTGATATTCATCTTACAAATTTATCTTAAATAATGATCATGCTATGCCCGCACCTCAGACGGGAATGTGACCTCTAAATTTCACCCCCTCTCCCCCACTCCCAGTTGCTCAATTTAAGTCACCGTGACCACTGGGGGTGGGGGCATGTAACCCACGTTGAAAATCCCTAGAAATGTTACATATAATTTAAAGTTATGAGATATGAGTTCAAGTTATCATCATCGCACATTGAGCAATTCTAGAGATGTTACGATCCCTCTTCAACAAATCTACCAGTGTAGGATTCACAGCTCCATATTCTGTATCATGGATGTCATCGGTGTAGTGGTTAACATGTTCACGTTGTATTTGTCCTGAAGAGGTGGCAGGGTCTAATTCCACTCGCGAAATCTAGTTTACACAGTGATTTTCTTCAGAGATCCCAGAGTATTAGGCCTATCGCTTCAAGCTACGGAGTTATGTTCTATGAGTGATACTCTCGACAGACGGCGTGACGTTTCATTGAAAGGGACGGAGTATATATGAGGTAAACCAAGTTCTGCTGCAGATTTTACACAAAGGACCATCATTGAAATTACGTCAATAATTAGAAGGAGGACGGGGGGGGGGGTGGGAAAATATTTCCTAAAACACTGAAAACAATACGGTTTTTTTTCCCCGCATTTTTTTTTTTTTGCAAAAAAATGGAGAGGGGCGGGGTGGTGAGGGTTGGCACAATTAAACAGGCAGGAGACGGAGGGCTACTGAATTCTTGCAAGTTGTTAACAAGGAAGGAGCACACATTTCCACAATAAGTCTTGACGTAATTTATGGACAGCCCCCATAGTATTGTGATAACATTTATTTAATACAGAGGATACACGGCTGGAAGCACACACGCAGACGATGGACATCATAGATAACAAAAGCTATGAATTCAACTTCATATAATTTTCATACCAGTGCCCGTTCCAGAGATCTCTTTCTTCCCTGACGCTGAAATACGGAAAATGAAATATTACTTAGATATGTTCTTAACCATTGTGTTTTTGTTATTTTAGCCAGCAGCCTTGTTTGCAACTTCCTTTCATAAGTATAGATATTTTCCTGGATTTGTGTGTTTCACATTTCGATACTAAGACAGTGTGGCTATTACATATCAAGCTATTTACATACATCCATAGTGTTCTATCTATCTATCTGTACTTCCTCTTTTACCCTTAAGGGTGTCGAGAGAGATACACTGTTCTTGTTCTCGCTTTTCTGGCAGCTTCAGATAATATCATTTGGTGTTCGTGCAATGGCTCTTTAACGTTGTCGAACCAGCGTACCATTGGCTCTTCTTTCTGGTTCTCCTCTCTTCATATATGATTTATAAACTAATGAATCACACGGCATTCTTCCCAGATGACCAAACTATTGCATTTGTTGATTTTGTATGTTTTGTAGAACTGATCAGGATTTTTCTATGTTCAGAATAAAGAGGACTATTTGACAGACCTAGCGAGTCGGTAGATAATTTATCATGTTCATAACAAATAATTCGCTAAATTAAATTTCATGTGGAGAACATCCATATTGTAACTCCTAGTATAATAATTACGCGAATATAATTGAAGCAAATTGTGTATACGCCGGTTCGGTGGTAAAGCAGTTTGTGGGCTAGCTTATAAAAAAAACTGGGTCGAAGGTGCTGGTGACTCAAAAGTTGATTGATTGCACTGTATGACATATGTAGACGATGTATTTATAGGGCCCTACATGTATGGTGATGTATTAGTGTAGGCATACATAACAATTGTTGAAAAGTCTTATCCTACAGAGGATTATGTTTCAATTGTATAGGCCCCTATTCTGTATAAGGTATCGACGCACAATTAGGCGGAGCACCAAAAGCAATACGCAAAATGCCAAACCGAAATGAAGTTAGTTTATGTAAAAGGGGGAATGAACTCCCCTTTCCCTTTTATCTATGGTTTGTATCCCTTTTATTTCTATCCATTTTATTTTTCCCTTTATCTATGGAGTGGAACTTGCCTAGGGCGCCAAAATTCATATATTGAGGGATGTAAGACATTGCTTTTCAATTGTTGTTGATCCTAACAGTATTAGATTTTCCTTGTTTTTTTATAGATGCGGCCGAATGTTTAATACGATATATGATGTCCATTGCAAAATCTCCGATTGCATCCAGTTCAATTTCTGTGGTACGGATGATAAGACGGTACTTGATGAGACATTCATCGATGATAAAAGATGTGTACTTCATTGTATAGTGGGGAAGACAAGTTTGATTTTTCGTGCTTTCATGGGGAGGGGTGTGGTATATGTTTAAATGTGTAGACACAATTAAGCAGAGGTGTCCATGAATTGTTGATATCCTAGTTTCTCTGCAGCGTTCTGTAAATTTGTAACGGTGAGTAGAAAAAAATGTCAAATGACGCAAATGGAACATAACCCCGACGTAAACCTGAATACCTGCAAATTGGAATGAGCTCCCTTATCATTCGTTGACTCTTGTTGCCGGTTTATGTTTTCTACACTTCAGTGATCAGTGACAATTATCTAAATTTTTTTGTGGCATCATAGATTTATACTTCGCAAAAAAAAAAATAGAAAAAAAAATTCACGGTATAGTGACCGCATATATATAATTCATACATAGAAATACATTGAGCCCGACAAGTGTAAAAACTTTTGACACACCTATGTAGACCAAGCGCAAACAGAGTACAGTAGCTATAATAATATCCGGTGAAAACTTACGTAACTTCCTACGTGAAAAATCAGAAAATGGCGGAGAGAGGACCACCGGATTTGGCAAATCAGAAAAAAATTATTGTGGATTATCTGGCGACGAATTTGAAAAAGGGTGAATCTTGGTAAGCGTATATTGCTTTATGTTGAGCTATGCGGCAACAGCTTGTCCTTTTCTGATGGTAGTATTTTAAGTAATTAATATGATTGGAGTAAATGTTGAGTTTAAATTTAAATTTAATTTAGTTCTGTTAGTCTTAGGTGGGTACTTGGACAAAATTTTCAAAATAATATGCAACATTAAAATCACTTTAGTTAGATAGCCCTTGAAAATTTCAATTAAACGATACCTCAACCAAGTCTGTAAGTCAATCCTAAAAAAACGTTATGATTTTTTTCCTTATTAATTTTACATCTAAATAATATAAAAAAGTAAAGATTAGTTCTTCACTGTGCTATAAATAGCACACTGTTTACATTTTTAACTAGCTGACGTCATAGATCTCCCTGGAACATCAATAAACCATAGGGTTGGTAAAATGTGAATAAAACCAAACACCACTTATTCAGCATTTTCTGCAGGATACACTTTTTAAATTCCAGAAACAAACTCCATGAATATTCCCGCTATTCTATATACAAATAATTTACCCTACTTCTAAATACTAAACACTTATTCTAATCCTGGTAAAACTAAAGAATAAGTCTTCACTGTGCTATAAATAGCGCAATGTTTACATTTTTAACTACCTAATGTCACAGATGTCTGTGTAACACCAATGAAATTAATGGCTGCTGTGATGTCACATCCCGACAATCACTGAGTTCAAATCTAGACACAGATGAACATATGCATAATCTGTTTCTTTTCCAATTTACATATTTAAAAAAAGTTACTATTAATTGTAATGAGCGGTCAGTATTTCTACCTGCTACACACGGAGCGAGGTGCGCGCACACATTAGAAATTTTATTTCTAATCCTAACCGTACTCAAAGTACTTAACTTTAAGCTTGCTAAATCACACAACAAAGGTTAGGACATACCATGAAACTAGAGCAACGGTCACAGTGAAGACTTATACTTTCCTTACGCCCTTATCCTTAACACTAATTCTAATTCAATCGGTTTCAATTAATAATATATCATTTGATCTTACACGCTTTCTTCTTCATATAGGAATTTATAATAAAAGTAAGATCACATTTAACAACAAGGCGCCATAACTGTTCTTTCCGTCTGCTAATGTATACCACTGTGCATGTCCCTTATATCTTCCCCCTATTGTACATAATAATAATTTACCTTAATTCTAAACACTAGAAACTTATTCTAATCCTTAACCCCATACCCTAGGCTAAACAATAATTCTAATGCAAACATATTCAATAACTATTTATTTTACTTACTACTTATATTCCAAACTCAATCATACAACAATAGCGCTCTGCATAGCAATCACAATACAAAGGTTAGGAAATACCTCGAAACTAGAGCAAAGATTACAGTGAAGAATTATACTTTACTTGCGCCCTAAATAATAATTTACAACATGAAATATAATAATATATATAATTATATAATATTAAATATAGATTACTAGGCAAATATAAATAAAACTTGTGACCACAAAACATAGCGAGTATTTTATACTTGACCAACCACATCCCCCCAAAAAATGTGATCTCCTCAAGACATTCAACCTCTGTACTCAAGTCACTGAGAATCGACCAAAAGAGACAAGCACTATTAATTACAACAACGAACAACATAAATAACATAGAGACAGAACAATGTTGCTTTAAAGGATAAATGAAAATAATTCAAAAATTTATAATTTGTGAAAAAAGTTATATATTTTTCGAATTCATTTGACTTACAAAAATAATTTACAGGAAACACAGGCCTACCCTATAGACCTTGGCTATAGTATAAGAAAATATAAACTTCAGTATCACTTTAATAGCGCTGAACTATTAATAATTTCAGAATTATCTCAGTTATTAGAGAAAGAGAGCATACTAACTCCAGCTCTGTACTTGTGAAGACAGGACGCATCTGTTGATCACGTCTTATAATTTTTAGATGCACACGGAACTGTATATTCAAAATGGCAGCTAATGGGCATAATTATAGTGAAAATAAATTATAGATAATTATTAAACATAATAAAATATCACATAAGCTACCATATGTTTCCGTATAGAAGCTCATTCGTTTATAAACTGAGGATGTAACTTTAGTTTCCAAAATGTGACAAATGTAAAAAATCTGCATATAATAGAATATAAAAATAATACCAGTAATGATATGGAATCCGGTTATAAGAATGAAAGGACAAGTGAAATATTGCTAAAAGGAAAATAACACAAACTTAATCAAGGGTATGAGCATGGTACTTTCTTAAATTTGCCCCTCCTACCAGTACAGACATGAAATACATTAATAATACAGTGGGACCTTTGCCCTGATGCATTGCCTGCCTCATAAACCTCACCACTACCAGATTCTTCTTCTTCTTTCGTTCACTACTACTACCAGATATAATGTAAAATTTCAAGTATTGGTTGTTCCCCATCACCTGAGTTTTATCTCTTGACCCGCCCGTGTGTTGCTGGGCCCGAAAGGGGAGCAAAGAATAGCAACACTGTTTACCTTCCACGCATGTCATAAAAGGCGACTAAGGAGGTTATGGAATGGAATTGGCTGTCCCATCCCATATAGGGTCAGTGACCCAAAGCCATGCTGAAGTCGGATGTGTCAGCCGAAAGGCGCAGATATCGCAGCAATGTTGTAAACCATGACACAACGCATTCCGTTCTCCGGACTACATCTTGCTAATCTGCAGGAGTTTGAGAACGAACAAAGAAGAAGAAGATCTCTTGACCACTAGGTACCAGAGTGTTCCCAGATATCCAGTTCATTCATTTCTTCAGTGCTCTCTCACTTGATTAGCTTGAGAGACAAAATCAAGAATGAAGAACTAAGAAAACAATTAGGAATCACATCGGCATTAGAATATATTCAGAAACTACAAGTTAATGGTTCGGTCCCATAACCAGACAGAAAGAGCAAAGTATTATCCAAGAAACCCGTAACAAATTATATGTAAACATTAGACCTATTAGACGCCCTCGTAAAAGGTGGATAGATAGTGTATTAGAAACACTCTGAAATATAACAGCAGATGAGGCAAATAGAAGGGCAAAAGACTGCACACTCACTCTCCTCTCAACACCGAAAGGAGGTACATGAGGACAGAAAGAAAAAGATTGCTCTCTCAGCAACAAAGGTTGACTGCAATGATAGCATCAGCCATTACTGTAAATTCATAGCCTGAGTCAACGAAGATATCAAATTTTAGCTTGGCTTGTAGATTTACCATCAAAAGCACAGTGGAATTAAAAGGTGTGAATATGAAATTTATAAAGACATAAGAATAGGCATTTCACTGTTGTTTTAGGATTGCAAAGATGAGGCACATTTTCTCCCACCACCCCTGCTTTTTTAAAGATCCCAAGACTAGAATCTGGCTGAGTGAGGGAAATTCTCAATTGGCATATTTGTGCGTACCCACATGAAAGGTTCGATGAACGAAAGTCACACTCTGGAATGGCTGAATAAAATGTGGGGTAGGGGCAACTATAATAAAAACTTTTCATGCTAATTTGGGACTCGTTTCTGGAACGTCCCACCCAGAAAGTGAAAATACAATGCCATTTACAAAGGTGGAAACGCTGACATCATTACAATCTCTAAGGTGGTTAAAGATTCATGGCAGGATATACCGTCCAAAATGTGCTCTATCAGTAAATCACTATATATCACTGCATGTTAATGAAGAGGACGATATCTTTGAGGCGATGACGACAATGTATCAGTAGATAGTGAGGCAAGAGACTGATGATATGCATCCTATGTTTCCATGACAGGATGAAATTCGCGAACTGTTTCAGAATTCCGATAGTGTTTCTGACTTAAAGGATTTGCATAATTTTTGGTACTGGTAATTTTTGTCCTACCGTTAGGACTATTTGACTGTATTCTGTGTTACCGTTTCTGCTGGTAATGATTAAAAAAATTTGATTGTACTCTTATATAAGCATAATATGATATAATAATAAACATAATATAGTATTCCCTATATCAATAGTGGAAATAAATTCAAAAATTCTTGGCTTATACAGAAATATACATTCTGCTTATTTGGCTTTTATGATGGGTTTTGCTATTAAGAATTCTGTACAGTGCAATTCCTTCTCAACTACAGATAAACAAAAATAAATATTTACAGATGGGCTACTAGATTCTAAGATTAAAGTTGGAACTTTATAGTATCACATCTACTGAATATACTGAGCATGATTTGTAGAACTGATTTGTTATCAAAGCTGAATTATCCCTATTTTCTCTCTTACTTTTATTTCAGGTACCTGATTGACCTAAAGTGGTTTAAACAGTGGAAGAAGTATGTTGGTTATGATCAGTGGGACTCTTACAGCCTGGGAGATCAAGCTGTTCATCCAGGCCCTATTGACAACAGCTCCCTGTTTAAACGTGAGAAACTCATACAAGTTTTAAGTTCGAATTCTACTAAATATGTCTTAATCTTGCATTCCCTGAAATATTTGAATATCCTTGGCTGTCAGATTCTCTCTTAAATTAGTCATGTGATTAAAGGGAAGCCCAGATATAAAAATAGATAATATTAGACTAGAACTTAAATGTAGATTTCTTCTCCCCCCCCCCCCCCCCCCCCAACTTTGATTTCTGTAATTTTGTGCTTTTTTTCTGGGTATACACCATCATATACCCACCCTTTGTATTTGTTTCTTACTTATGGTTCAACTTACTGAAGCTTTCATGCATGTCCAAAACAAAAATTCAACCGTGAAATACTCAAATGGTCATCTCAAATATTTTTTATCAGAATGGTAAACAGTCAAGGACACTGACGCAAGGTATCCCAGTGATAGATAAAGAGATGAAGCTAGTGTCTGGAAACAACCGGAAACTGAAGATGGATTATGAGGATTTGAATTTATAGCCGACTCTGTCCACTTTCCCAGGTAGTAAAACTTAGCACAAAGCTAATTTCCCATTTAGAAATATCTTATTTCACCGTAGCTAGAAACTGGACTTTTGTTTAATGAAATTAAACACTTCATACGCTCAGCATAGGACACTTGTTGACACTTCGAAGTGCGAACAATGTGTCCTGTAAGTAACTTCACTGCCTGTCAGTGTGTGTGTATATATATATATATATATATATATGTTTGTTATATATATACATATGAGAATGATATAAAGGCACAGCAGAAAGGGTGGCTAATAAATCACATTCTGCAAGTGGTAGGAGATACATAACGGCAGCTCATAATGTCAGAAGTGCTCCTGAGATTCCTTATGTAATATATATATATAATAGATGTTTACTTTGAAAAAACCTACAGGGGTAAATCTTATTTGAATTTATTTGAATTTAATTATATGTATCCCGTTTCTCATTGTCTGTTTACAATGTTTTCATTTTAGCAAGCACCAGCATCCTACCTAGACTATGTGTTACTACCAACCGAAGCATATAAAAAGCTGGCCTCTTGGTATGGAGAAGCTTCTGGGCAGGTACTTTTGAAAAGTCTCAACTTCAGCATTTAGTTAATGCAGTAAGATGCTTGAGAATCCTATGAAGTTATGCTAGAGCAAACACAAACACCAGCAGAGGATATTATATTTGGATGTAAAATTCATTATTTAAGAAAGAAATGTACAACTTACCATTTCTAATTCATATTA
Organism: Meghimatium bilineatum; assembly: GCA_034231615.1. Lineage (NCBI taxonomy): Eukaryota > Metazoa > Mollusca > Gastropoda > Stylommatophora > Philomycidae > Meghimatium > Meghimatium bilineatum. Next base: position 20,316,637 of record CM067317.1, on the reverse strand, counting down.
GTAGTTTCTAAAATTAATGTATTTCAAGTTAGTATTAGAATCTAATTTCATATCCTAAAAATGTATTATAGATATCAAGTGACATTCTTTCCAGAACGTTATCTTTTTCGTGGATACTGAATGCCTCTCTGTCCCGGGCAAGCAGTCCTGCATTGACCAGAGACGTGCATATATACTTTGATGTCGCTGAGCCGCCGTCTTCTTGGTCTTCCTCTTCTCTCATTTTGGCACTCTTCCCTCCAGAATCAGCCTTTGGTACCATCATGCCGCTTTAAGTGACCAAAATACTGTAGCTTCCGTATGATGGTATTTAGAAGCCACACTTCATTTAATTTCAAAATTTCAATGTACTTATTTTTTCTCTGTCCATGATATGTGTAGGATCTTTCTGTAGCACTTCATTTCAAATGAATTTATTCTTTTGGATATTTTCTTGTCCAAGTCTCACATTCATATGTTGCCACTGGAAAAACACATGATCTTAACCTTTAGCAACCCTGCTTAAAATTATCCAATTTCCCCCGTGGACATGACTTCTTTTTGATAATTTGCATTATTTTTGGTGAGTGTTTGTAAAATGCAATAACTTTTTTGTTTCTATAGATTTTACTATAATTTTTGTACATGTAAATAAAGTAGTGAATAAGGAATTGATTCAACTGTATATACTCTGATCTGTGTGATATGTGCATATTCCCTTCTGATCTATATGTTGTCACACAAACTTAATAGAGCAACACTTTGGAAATTCTTTTATTGACCACAGTAATTTTGAGGTTGGCTGCAAAAATGATGGATCACAATGATAAGAGAGGCAACAAATTCCACAATATACTCAGCACACATGAGGGCCATCTTCAGAAAACTCTTCTTGCCCTGATGCTGAAAGGCAACAAAGGTTTAGCAAATAGATTGATAGACCACAGTAATTAAAGATTTCATTCTACAGAAGAAACTTATTTATGACATTGATATCTTGATCATGGTAATGCTTTTTGAAAGCAAGATAAAACATTCTTTAGAGTTGATAGTGTTAAACTTTACCATACTATTCCCTGTCATATACTTCCATGGGTACTTGATTTCCCACATCTCTTTCAACAGGAGCCAATAATAAGAAAAGTGATTGAGCAGGGCATGTTTGTGAAGCACTGTAAGGTAGAAGTCTACTTGATGGAGCTAAAGCTTTGTGAGAATTCAGATACCACAACTGTGATAATCCGTGCTTTCAGTCGGTCAGATACAATTGGTATGCTGTGATATTTAAAAAAATATATGTTTGTGTATTTTTAAGGCCCAAAAAAGAGTTTTTGCCTGTTTTACTTTCTCATTCATAAGTTCAATAATGAGAGTTTCTCAGAATATTATGCTATGTCAATAATGGAAGTATGCTTTCAAAGATTTAGTTGGGCTATTTACACCATCATTGGCTTAAGTTGACGAAATCTGTGCAGAAGAGTTACCTACATTTTTGTACCTGGACAAAGAGCAGACAGACTTGCCAGTGTGTCCACAATGACTAGTGGCAGTTCAATGGACCATGCTGATATTTTGAATGCAATCATGGAGTTTGATCATTTGAAAGATACAGAGCACATTTCTTCTGCATCTATGGCTAGAATGCAGAACCTGGGAGCGAAGCTTGGTGTTGTAATAAATTAGCGGCATATGGGAATTAAAAAAAGAGATATCAGCCAACATAGAACCAGAACAATCTTTTACCTCTGAAACCACTTAGCTGCGCCAAATGTGGTATGTTTATCTTCAAACTCTGTTGAATACCTGTGTAATTTTCTTGTGCACATCATCTCCAATGCCTCTCAGAATACCATATCATATTCTGTCAGGACCAAGTGCACCATCTAATGTCTTCATTATGGCTTGTTTCACATCTGCGAAAGATACTAACTCATCTTCATCATCCTTTGGTTCCATAGATGTTGTTAGAGTTAACATCTTACTCCTATTTTATCATCATTGTAGAGTGAAAAAAAATGTTGCTTTTTTTCTAGTTATGCATTCGACTTCCTCAAAATCAGAAGAAATATAAACACTTATTATTGGTGTATTTGCTTTTTTTCCTAGCTACTGTTGAACAAGAAATGCGGAAACAATTCTCCATTCCTGAAGACAAAGAAGTTCGGCTGTGGAACAGATACATGAGCAATACATTTGAGCAGCTTGGAAAGAGTGAAATTACGCTTCAGGATGCTGGACTATATCAGGGACAGGTAATTTGCATTGTTTTGGCAACATGTAATAGAAATTTAACGTGGCTAGACTTCATCATCTGTGCTTGCTCTCAAACTCCTGCAGATTAGCAGGATGTAGTAGTTTGGAGAATGGAATGCATTGTGCCATGGTTTACAACTTAGCTGTGATATCTGTGCCTTTCTGTCACACACTTGACTTCAGCCATGACTTCTGAATCACATTGACCCTCTATGGCAGTGTTTGCCAACCTTTTTTCCCCCATGCCCCACCTAAGTCTTTCTAAAATTCTGATGCCTCCCTATTTAATATATACATATTTTTTATGTTAAAAAAATGTATCCCCTCCCACCGTGAATTACCCCCTGAGCAATCAAATTGCCCCACTGTGGTGCGTGGCCCCCATGTTGAAAAACACTGTTCTATGGGATGGAGCAGCCAACTCCAACCCAAAGCCTCCCTAGTCTTTGACGTGCATGGTATGGTAAGTAACAGTGTTGCTATTCTTTGCTCCCCCTTTTTGTGGGTTCTGGCAATATATGGGCAGCTAGACTTCTTTTTGTATGAGTGGTCTAAACATGAAGCAATATTTGTACATGTTATGTTTGAATCATAATGCACAGATTTCTTTGAGAATACTGGCTAATAGAATATGATTATGTTATAGCCCATCTTCTCAATGTCTCTAGTTTTACAGTCTGAGTTTCATAGCCTTCAACATATGGTGAAGGAAACATATGGCTAAATGGGTCTATCCAGGTTGCAAGGCATTGGTTCAGTTAGTAATCAACTATTATGTCACGCAATACTGTGGTATGGAGGAGAGAAATTGTGTAGTGTTAAAAGCCATTATGATGGCTAAGAAAACTTTGAAACAAACATTTAAAAAAAAAAAGAATAGAATGGCTTTACAAAAGGTCTAGAAAAGAGGTGATCATCTTGTGCTGAAATGCTTGACAGACAGAAGGTTATGAAATAAAAATGGTTGTCAACAGATATAATTTATGATTGTATCTGAGACAAATGAATCCTTGATATGGAACTTTAACTATTCTGTTCAGTCTTTATCCTTCTTGAAGTACTTAAACTCTTCCATTTAATGTTTGTTTATCAGTCTTGTGTACCTGATAACCAAAACAATAGTAACATTTTGATTTGCCATGCATGAAGAAAGATGAGAGGACTGGGTGTGTGGCTAGTTACCTCATCCTATAGATCAGTGTTTTCCAACCCTTTTTCTACCATGCCCCACCTTAAGCATGCTGTGTTTACAATTACGCAAATTCTCTCCTGCAGCGGAATTGGTTTTTGGAAATGTTATGCAATCGTCTGTGGCTGTTTTGAATCGCGATAACGTTTTTGTTGTTACAGATATTTTAAGTTCGGTTTTGGGTTTAGCGAACAGTCGGGTGTGGATTTTGCCTTCCGAAATGAAGACATAACACAATTCCAATGGAATGCACCACTCGAATTGTAAACACAGCGTGCAAAAGGTTAAGTCTTTCTAAAATTCTGATTCTCCTCCCCCCCCCCCCCCCCCCCCCCCCCCCCCCAATGTAACATATACATATTTTTTAAATCAAAAAATGGAATTGTTCCCAAAATGAAGTCTAATTACAACTCATTCAAATTGCCCTCTTCTCCCCCCTGTGGCACATGGGCCCCATGTTGGGAAACACTGCTTTAGAACATCAAAAGTCACTAACTGGTTAGAGCAGATGAGCTGGACCAAAAATGCAAATATTGCACCTTGCTGTACGGACAGCTAGGGAAACTAATGGGAGATAGTGAAGAAGATTGACACCAAAAGATAATCACTTATTAACATCAGAAAAATACAAACTCTACATCTATTGACTCCATCATGAGAACACTTTTGTAACACAATATAATAGTAGGGAAAAGGATACAGTAGGCATCAAAGAGTGAAGATACCTGACAGTTTGACATCATGGCATGGTAGAACATTAGCAGTGGAGCTCAAAAGTCATAGAAAATTTACTTCATTGTAGTTGGTACACTTTGTATCCTACATGTACTCCATTCGTCTCAAATTGGTATGCCACCTGGAAGTATCACTCATAACACGTAACTCTGTATCTTCAAACAATAATCCCCAGGGTTCTCTGAAAAAAATTCACTTTGTAAACAAGATGCCTCAAACCAGAATTAAACACACAACCTCTTGAGCACATGGCAAGTGGCTGAACCATTATGCCAGTGGAGCTGATACACAATACAATGGACAAAATGTTGAGAACAATGTTTGCCTATGCTACGTCATTATACATGATTATGATTGCTGTAAACTAGTAGTGCAATGTACTTATGCTCAAACCACAAAGAGAAATCTTAGGGGATCTACTTGAACTTGTATAGAATTTGAAGAAAGTTAAATGTTGCCAAATATATTTTCTCCACACTCATAATCTTCTTGATATTATAGTCTGCATTGCTTCAAATCCCATATATCTCTTTAATGAATTGTCTATTTTGTAATCTATTTTAATACATATTTGTATGAAGCTCAATAACATCATAAGTGAATATTAACAAATGAAATTATTACTTTTTTTTATGCACAGTAGATGTTAAGGGTTGTGGATTGAAGAAGAAATATTTCATTAATATATATACAAGAGGTTCCATAAATTCACTAACGAATATTAACAATTTAAATAAATTTCCTAGTTATCTGTATGTTATTATTATATATTTTTTTGTATCCTTAAAAAAATGATTTGATGGGACACGATGTTGAGAGCTATATCTTCTTGTCTATAGGTGATTGTCATAGAAGTCAAAAATGATGATGGAACCTGGCCTAGACAAAATAAGAGGTAAATATTTCTCTGTAGTCATAATATATCTAGATTAGATAATAATTATTTGTGTGTGTTTCATGCCTCAAGAATTGTAAACAAGTGAGCTTTTGTTTGGGGAGTTTCTCTAGTTTTATTTCATACCAGAAATCTACAGATCTCAGCTGTGGGCAATGCTTTGAGAAGTCTCCTACTCAGAGGGCATACATTCTAGGGGTTTTGCAACATTTCTACCTTTCACAATATTGGAGTCATGGCTACATTTTCCCTGTCAAGCAACTTTTGCTATTAGAAGTGACCACGGTACCCTGTCTCAGGGCTACAGTTACAGGAATGAATCAAGCAAACAACTATACATTCCCCACTATGCAGTGGGATACTTCAATTATGCAGGGCTAAAAATTTTCCCATATTCTGCGCTCTTCCAAAGTTTCTTTTCGCCACACCACGTCACCTACCTGTTCATATCTGGGGTACCCAGTGACATCTATGACCATGGTTGGGTCATAGCTCATCTAGTTCCCCCAGTGCAATGTACACTTAATGTTGCACCATAAAAGGAAATGTAATTATACAAATGAAATACTCTGTTGCTTACACATAAGGAAAACCTCACTGTATTGGCATATGATCTACTGGGAGTTTACTTTATAATTGATCTGGTAGACCACTGGTGATACCTTCAAACTTTATATATCTTGGATTGGATATGATAAAATATTCTTTGTACATGACCTATCATAATGACAATTGTTCGTTGATGCATTTAATTTTGATTTCATTATTGAAGATGTAGCTATATTTGTATTGAAAATAGCATGTTTTACATTTCATGTTGATTATTTTTTTTTTATAAGCGTGTTCTGTTTTTCAGCAAATAACGTTATGTGGTTATTTTATTTTACATAATTTTTTTTATTTTGTTAAATTTGTTTCTTTACTCCTGTTGGTTATTGTTTATCTTAATTTAAAATATAATTAAAATATTTTCTTTACGGCACATATCTGTTCAACTATTTTTGAATATTTAGGAATCACATTTTCAATAGCTTGGCCATTGCAATGTGAATAGCTGATCTTTTTCTGTGTGCAAACTTCCTTGTAATGTTTGCAAATTAAAATTAAATTCTTTTCATTAGCCCATTCACTACAAAAGACATTGTTTATCTTGACTAATATATACAAGTAATTTTTCTTATGTTGGAAACCCCCCAAAAAATTAGAGATCTCAATATTTATTCATACTTCTTATTGGAGGTGAAAGACTACAGTGTAATCCCTCCATAGCACATTTTTTTATAAAAAATTTACATATGTAAACATTATCAACTCACCAATATATATTTATTCTTTATTTTTAGTACTGCGTGTAGTGAATATCTGCATACATATTGCATTGCTCCTGATCAAGTTATTATAATGGGATTCAACTGTAGTTCTAGTTTACCCTGATGTGTGTTGTAAAAGATTATTAAAGAACTGTGCATGTGACATGGCTAAACTTTTACTGTAACAGCTAGTGAGAGAATTTAATACTTTGACACAGGCTTCATGCATTCAGGAAGACTAGTGATAGTAGTCCTGTGCTCCTACTGGAGTGTTTATAAAATGATGGATAATTTAACTGTATATATAATTTGTTAAATCTACAACATATGAATAGTATATTTGAAGCTAGCACAACTATTTACAAGTGAAATAGTTTAATTGTTGTGTTTTGTGTTTCTTGTTTACTTTATTAATTATTGTGTTTTGCACTTGCTAATTCTCAGCATGTTTTATTGTTCTAACCTTTTTCTTTGTTTCCCCTTGATGTGATCACAGTCTTAACACCTACAGCTCAACCAGCTATAATTCCAGGTAATAATAGGGTCACAAATAATAATTTACTAGTCACATTCAGATAAAATATTGAAATAAAATTAGTAATTAGAAAAAAATTATAGTAATCTCTTGGTTGGTTATTCATCTATCAATATTCAGATTTAAATAAAGATTAGAACTTGGATGTTTATCAATTTATCTTATCAGATGAACGTATTGTATTTGTTTCTTATTTTTAAAAATGCCAGCTTTTAAAACTTGTTTGCCTACTAATAGTTAACTGAAATGTTTAACTTTCCTGTATGTTAAACTCCCATCTGAAAGTTAATGTAATGGTGACATTTCCAAAGAAAGTGGTCTGGAGCTCCATGCAACAATGAGGTTAAAAGAGAATAGAAGCTATCAAGAAAACTGCTCACAGATGGACACTCAAGGGAAGACTAAGATAGCTACTTAAAGGATAACAATGTAGATGGACCTGAGGAAATGAGCTACAGTTTATAAAGTGGGCAGTGCTAGAAAAACTACATGTTTTTGTTGCTGCGTAAGCTACCATGGATGTTACAGACTACTGGTAATGAAAGTGAACTTGATTCTATAAATCTTCCATGAAAATGAATATATATCAAGTTCCTTTTAGAACACATCAACAAGACATAATTAAGATACTGGAAGCTACTCACTCTTTGCCAGGGAGAGTACAGCTGTAGGTAGTAAATAACCACAGGTTTAAAATATTTCAGAAAATGGAAATATATAACTAAAGACGGTATAGTCAATTGTGCTTGTAAAAAGGGTTAGCACCATTTCATCCTAGCAAGCAAGGAGCAATAGACAATTAATAATGATATACTTCAAAACAACACAAGGAAAATCTTGTAGTATGTGGACAGCTAAACAGATTCTTAAAAGCAATACCAGGGAAATCTGGCTAAACAGATGGACAAATTGACTCTGGTTGAAATGTATTTAGTGAAATGAAACAATCAAAGAACAATGACAATATAAACAAACTGCAGGAGAAACCAATTCCTTAAATTTTAGAACAGGACATAACAGAGTCCATAGTCATTTAAACCTTATGAGACTCCAGGATCTACCCATGTGTAGATGAGACACTGCTCACATCTGAATGAAACAGCTGAACACCTCCTTATTGACTGTCCTTCTATCTAAATTGCCAGAAAAAAATAGACACTTTTAACAGTCACAATTTTATGAATCACTAAGTCAACTTCAGAAGATTTGCACTTTTTAAATAATTGCATTGCACTGCCAAGAGTAGAACAGCTCAGCAGCAATTGAATATCAACAGCAGCAATATTCACATGTTCATGAGGCTAGAAATTTTGTAAGAGAAACTACTACAGCAGTCACTATTTTAACAGCACCACACAATTGTTTTTAAGCAGAATGTTTTACAGGGTAATCTGTAGTAATTGATCTTTAGAAGTAAAAATAGATCTATATCTGTTTTATAGGCTACACAAACACTTTTGACAAGATTAGACGCTGAGGTTATTCATATGCTAGAAAATATGTACATTGATAGTATAGAGCTAAGAATAATGAAGAGCATCTATTGCAAACAAACAGCAGCTGTATGAGTGGATAACCAAATTGGACCCTTTCAACAGATAAAACAAGGTTTCATACAGGGATGTGTACTTTCACCAGATTTGGTCTGTGTACAGTGAAAAGATATTGTGAACAATGTATAATATACCAGGAATATCTGTGGAGGGACATAACATAAATAACTTGAGATATGCAAATGACATTGTTCTGGTTTGTCAAAAGTGAGAAAGAACTTATCAACATAATAGAGACAAAAACAAAGGACTTTACATAAGCAGAGAAAATCATAAGCAACATTCATCCATTCATTTTCCTTTTGCGCTGAAGTTAGCACAGAGGTTAGATCTCTTCAATTCTGTCTGTTCAAAGCTATTCTGTGCAGTTCTTGAATAGTATGAATATTGATTGTTTTACTTTCTCTAAGTATTATTCTTCTGAGTGTTTCTTTTGGTCTACCCCTGGCTCTTTTGCCTGTGGGTATCCATTCAAGAGATTGGTGGTGTATGCGGGTAGGACATGCCGATGTAGGACCAACAGCGTTTTCTGATAACATCTGTGATGAAATTTTGATGTGTCTTTTCTCTGATTTTATCATTCGATTTGAATTCACTCCAATGGGTGTTAGTTATCCTATGAAGACATTTGTTCTCGAAACTCAGTAATCATAAGCAACATACTTCAAGTTAAAAACATACAGTACTTACATCACTCATATGGCATCAATACTATACCTGATGTGGATACAAAGTCATACAGGTATCAGTGGGAATGAAAGTGCTGATAAACTGGCAAAAAAAAGAGAAAGTATACCCCCGATCAGGAATAGCCACCAACCTTAGGAAGCTAAACACATGATCTGCAACAACTGTAGATATTGGACCATTGGCTTAAAAGAAAGAGTACTATATGCAGACATGTCCTGACTAAATCCACATGTTAGCATAAATTGGCTACGCTGCAAATGCCAAGCCACAATATTTAGATATTTAGACTGCAAACAACAATTGTACAGCTTAACAAACACAAATAATTACTGTGGCCCACACACGATACTGCAGACAAGAGGAGGAAGCAGCAAAACACCACCCTGCACTACAAGACCTGCGGAAACAACAATTACCACCAAACGCCTCAATCACTAACACGCACTATACAGACACAACACAGCTGAAGAAGACATGCATCTACCAACACCTAGCAGAGAGAAGAAATCTCACAACCCCAGGGATAAGTAAGTACAAGAAGGTCAGCTGTAGTAATTGCCCAGAGCTATTATAATTTCTTTAAGAAGAAATCAAAGATGATGAAAACTAGTAATAATGACACTGGAAAGATTGAGAATATTGACATCGGGTGAAAAGAACACATGTTTCTACAATAAACATCCAAGTCATGTTGGAAGCAAGGGATTGATTTGGCCATTTAAAACTTTCCATTTCATACAACTGTTTGAGACCACATTTCCCAAGAAGATTAGTTGACTTTTGTTATTGAAGTAAACTAAATGCATTGCAAATATATATATATATATATATAGATGGTTGAGTATGTAAGTCGTTAGCTTTGTTTTTATTCGCATGCTTTATTTTTGTTGTAACAGTTCTGGAACCTACTGCTCCACCCTTACAACAACACTCAGGTAAAAAAATAGAATGTAGTGTAAACTAAAACCAAATTCAAGCAATGTGTTGTATACATGTGCAAATTCTAACTATACTAGTATGTAGTAAACTCTCCAGTAATATATTTTGTTTCACTATCATGAACAGGATAACCTTTACCAAATTAATTGTTTGGAAAGCTGCAACATGCTTTATGTATCAGTTTAAATGTAAACACTATACATATATATGCTTTTTTCTGTGGCTTCTTTTATTCATGTATTCCATCTTCTACAAGGTCTGCATCTGGCTCTGTATCCATTGTGTCTCAGTAGCAATGCTTTTTAGGGAGTGATGTCAAATGGTAATTTGGAGGCGTTACAAACCATTAATCCTGTTTTCTTCAAATGTAATCTAAAACTAGGAAATGTAATCTAAAACTAGGATTAGTTAGTTAGTCTTCTGATGTTCTCATTTCTGATTTTGTCTCTTATTGTTACTCTGAGAATTCAACAAAGGCATGTCATTTCTTTCATGACAAGTTTTCTTATATCTTTTGTTGTCAATGTCCACATTTGGCATAGGTAGCATCATAATGGTATGATAATCGCTTTGTATAATGCTACTTTGGTGTTCATGTTTACATTTTTGTTTTGGAGTTTATGGGGACATCTGCCCTAGGACCTGGTACGTTATGTTGCATTTATGTTGTATTTCTGTAATGCTTTTCCTTTTCGATGTTATAATGCTTCTAGGTAGGTGAACTCTTTCACCTGCTTTAGTTTTTGTGCATCTATGAATATAGTAATATTCCTATCTTTTGTGATTATTACTCAGTCTTCTCAGTGTTAATATTTATGTTACAGTCCTTGCATGGTAAGTGGAGCCTATCTATATATTGTTATAGTTGTTCTTCTGATGTTGATACTATTGCTTGACCATCTGTGTAAAGAGATTTGCTTAGTAGGTCATTTAGTTTTTCTTTGTTGCTGACTAGTTGACATATGTGATCAATATTTATGATGAATAGGATGGGAGATAGAACACACGACTGCCATACACTAGAGTGTATATGGTATTTATCTGTAAGTCCTACATTTATTCTTACTGCACATTGGCTATTCTTATAATTACACTTGCATAAATAAATCTGGTGTATGGCATGCTTTAGACTGCCTAAATTATTTTGAAAATGTGTGTCTTGTTGATATGCCATATGAACTTGGTTTATATTGTTTAGTTGAAGAGTTGTATTGGAAAAACTAATGATGACACAAATCATTTTTATGTTACATAATTTTTAATAATATAGGCTTACTTCCAAATTTTGTTTTCTTCTTTGTTAATGTTTATGTTTCCTAACATATTAAACATCTGCTTGTATCCATCTATTTCATGCATCCATTAATCTCCCTAACACAATCATGCCTTTGAGACAACAAACCATATATCAGTCAGGGAGTCACCTCTGTTGCTCAACTGAGGTGGACCTGTGCTTTTGTCAGAAATTAGGCTGTCAAGAACTATCTGTTAACATAAAGGGATTATTTCATCATCATCTAACTTGTTCCTTTCAGTTTCTTGTGGAACACTGTGTTGCACTGCCCTCTTCATCTGTGCCCACGATGTCCCCATTTATTTGGTCTCTTCCTCCACTATTTTTCTCCAGGTGTTTCTGTTTTCCAGCTCCTCTCTTTCCCTGTGGATTCCAGTCTAGAGCCTCTGGTTAGTTGTCAGACTTCTTTCTGAAGGATGTATCCTATCCATCTCAATTTTCTTAGTTGTCTCCACTGGATACTTGTGTGCTCTCTTCCACAACCCATCATTTGATACCTGGCAATCTAATGCGAAGTAAACAACAGAGACAGCTATTAATAAATGTCTGCAGTTTTGATGTGATATCAACATTTATTTAGCTATTTGTAATCATAATTTAGCAGACTTGATATTTATTGAGAATGTGCTAGATGGCTTAATTTTCAGACACAGAGTAAAATCATATAACTAATGGGTTGTAAAGTGTCCTATCACAATGTTGATACATTTGGGGGAATATGTTATTGGGCCTGTATTTATTCTGTGTCCAACAGCACTTTACTTTCTAAAATGTGATCTAATAGTTCTAAGGACATAAATTTTTGTAAATCTGCTGCCGAATGGTCAGGATACTAGTCTCTCAACTGTGAATGCAATTTCAAATCTCCGCAATGTGTGAAATTTGCAGTTCATGTTGACAAGTCTGGGCAAGCTTAGAATAATACAAGATTAAGCTGTTTGAAAATGTTGTAGTAAACATTGCACACAATGGGGATGGGGACTAGACTGTAGTGTAAGCTAATTGGGTAAAAGATAGGATCAAAATAAATGTGTACTATAAAACTGAGGTAGGCAACTTTTGTAGGTTGGAAGACCAAAGACCACAGAAATATTTCTCTATATTATGAGATTTGCTGCATCCCCAATGTCGAACATCAAATGTTGGTTGTCAACATTTGAACAGGCAAAACTATTTTCAGCTAACACATCTAAGGTTTGATGTAATAATGTATTCCTTATTTCTGTTTAGCATTGAACTTTACAGTTTGGTTCAGATTGCTTACGATTTGATATTTTCTGAGTTGAAATTTAGTGAATATACAAGTAAAGTAACCCATAACATTTATTAATGCCGTAGGGGTGTGAGATGTTAGTGATCTCACATTTCAGAGGCTCTGTAAATGAGGGCGGTAGCCATCTCCTCTCCCTCGCAGTCTTTACTTCCCAGATTAATTTGGTACCCTTTTAAGGCTGGGTCAACCTGGGAGTCGTTGTGATCTGAAAAACATTTCCGCCTCAACTGGGGAATGAACCCAGGACCACTCATATGCGGAGCCAGTGCGCTTTCCACTGCGCTACGCTGCTCTCTAGTGAATATATAGTAATTTTTAAATCAGCCTGGAGAGTCAATAGAATTGGCATTTTTGTCATAAAGTGAGGATTGTTTATTCCTCCTTTACAGGCAAAAATGACACAGCAAAAGTCAGTAAAGTTTGCGTTTGATAGTTAACTGATCGCTGAGAGGTCCAATCTGGGCTCAGAAAAACCTTTGCATTGTGAACGGGTATGAAAAAGATCTTGAGATGAGGAAAAGCTGTGTGATTAAAATTTTTAAGAATACTGAGTAAATTCTGCTCAGTTCATTGACTTCGTTATTAAATTCTTCTGTTATATCCACCTTAGAATGGCCATATTGAAGCGGTGTAGTCACATGGACTATGTGACCAACATTGATACAACCAAATGTTGCAAGCTTTCATGTTATTGAATGTTTGCATATAAACTGGTGGGACATGTTTTTAACAGCTTCATCAACCACAATTCTTGGGAATACAAACAATCAAACATCCATTTTTTTCTATCAACTTCTTTGACATTATTGCAATTATTACTTTAATAGCACTCATCTTCTGCGTTCGCTCTATGATAACCAACACAAAAGTTTGCATGATTTCCATCAAGAAAATATCTTGATCTAGCTCTGGAATTTTGCCATTATTCCTCAGAGTTAAATGCCACTATCAGCCTCCTAACTGGAAGTATGCTATGACAAGCTGCTTTTTCTTAATGGTTTATACTTTGTGTTGTTGTAGACAGAATTATGTATAAATATGATTAATTAATTTTTTTTTTTTTTAGATATGTTGGAATCATATGTTGTATATATCTTTACTTACAGGGGAACAAGTTACAATGGTACAAGTGACAGTAGTAGTGTAAGTGGTTACAGCAGTACCAGTGTTGGTGGCTACTACAGCAGCAATGGCTATGACCGCAGTAGCAACACCAAGGCAGGATTGTGTGGTCTGGCAAATTTGGGGAACACTTGTTTCATGAACTCAGCTCTTCAGGTAATGAGATTTGCTGTTAAGAGGAGTTATAGCACTTGTTAATTTACTATTCTGATTCCTAGAAAGTAGTATCATTTTTTTCATACCTATGAGTTTGCTTGCAATCATTTGTAAGTCTGGTGAAATAGTATGGAAGAGGATCAGCAGTGGAAGTTATAGCTAACTCTGACAATAGGCTGTTGTGGATAAACATAATTGCCTTACACCAGCTGGTATGACTTTTACTGGTTCATATTAAGCAGATGTGGCCTATTTTTTTTTTTACAGAATTAAATATACTCTCATAGAAAATATAACAGACACCAGTGTAGAAAACTCAGTAGGGGGAGATAAGCAGTGTTAACAAAAATATTACATTTATTGTGTACCTTTATTCGAGCACAGTTGAGGAATAAAGTTTGTAGGGGAGTCCGCATAATTTAGTATTTTTGGAAGGGGAATGGGGGGAGGACGGAGATTAGGATTGTTGCACGCGTGCACCATTCGATAAATGTCATTTCAAAAGCCCATGCATAGATGAATCGACATATTTTCACTAGCGCAAATTGCATTTCTGCTGGATGAATCCATCATTATAGTAATATAAGAGCATTGAGTGACAGTGCCAGTATATATTTTCTCGATGTAGCATTCCTCGAGTCTGTAACAAACGTACATCATTTTTTCTATAGCTTTGCAAGCTCAGTAAACAGATATCTGCAATTGCATTAGCCATGTTGGTTTAGCGTTGAGTCATCTGCTAATGACGAGAGATTTCTGTGACGACACGAAAGATCACAAACTATAACAAAAATTGCATGGTTGTGCGCATAACATTACAAATGTTAGATTGTAATCACGTGATGAGGCAATATTTTCCTAACGTGTACCCATTTACTAATGATGAAGTGAGTGTACTCCTAAAATCGCAATAGAAATAAATAGAGATATAATTTTTTTTTACAAATGAAAATCCGAAAGTTGAAATATAAATTTAAAACACATAAACTAATGTCATGTAAGTTGACCATTGTTATTGTAAAGATTGTCAAAGGTGTCCTGTGACATCACAGCTCAAATAAACCACATTATAGTAGGGTTTTAAATGTGGTCGCTGTATTCTTCAGGAATGCCCAGAATATGACATTCTGAGGTAAACACACTGGCCCAGAGAAACAATAGTGGAAGAAAAACTCTACGAGCCCCTGTAAAAGTTACGAAACAAAGTCAAGTTTATAGAAAAATAAAACTTCAGATATACCGTACATATCAGAATATAAGCCTATCCAATAATAAGCCGGGGAGGTCATTTCAGCATCCCGAAAGTGTCTAAAAATATGTTTTATAGGCTGAGGTAAAAGAAAATAATGCTGTGGAATTCTGTTATTATAAGAATGAATGGATATGCTGAATGGAAATTAACACAAATTTTAGCAACTTAAAGATGCAAGAGTATTCCTTTCATTTGTCCCACTCACATTACCTGAAGGAATGAATAGGACCACTGTATTTTGGGAATAATACAGCGCTGCCTTCCCTAACCGCCAGGTATTGTTCTTAGCTATCCTATTCAGTAAGGAATGTTGGCCACAAAAGTGTTAACTCGGATGCATAAAATCCAATGTTTTCTTAATTCCTGGCACTAATGAACGACATCTATAGATGGTGGCGCCACTGTGGAACAACAGACTGTACTTTCCCAGATGAATTGTTTATGTATGATGAAACTCTCAACTTTTAATGCATATTCAAATTGCCAAACAATACACAAATTACCAAAACATAAATTTTATGGCTAGTAACACTTGAAAATGGCAAAAAAATGCTACATCTTGGCAACCCAGGTAATATTTTTGTTTCCAAGTGAGATTTGTAAGATATTTTTTTGGTACTTTTATTTTTCCAGTGTATGAGTAATGTTGGTCAACTGACAGAGTATATGCTGAGCAACCAATGGGAGAAAGAGCTGAATAAAGAGAATCCCCTTGGAATGAGGGGTGAAATAGCCATATCGTACAACGACCTTATAAGGGACATTTGGTCAGGTCACAAAAGCTACACAGTGCCTAGGAATTTCAAGGTGAGATTGTTACACTTTAGAGTACATTACAAAATTGTACAATGGGATTTGACAATTTCTTAAAAGAAGATTATCATTTAAGCTGTTCGTCCATGTGTTTCTAGGGCCTGAAAGGAGAGCAAAATAAATTACTTACCTGCCATACATGTCAGAGGAGGATATTAAGTTCGCTGTCCCATACATAGAAGGTCAAAGTAATCTGATGTCATACTAAGTCTGGAATATGCCCTGATGTCGGACTAAAACTTGCTAATCTGCAAGAGTTTGAAAATGAATGCAGAAGAAGTGGTATGTGATTAGTTGGTAGGTGGAGGTTTATCAAATTTTATTTAACAATCACCTGAACAGAATACAATCACAACACACTCCAGAGTGCAGGCTGTGCACACATTCTTATGAAACTGTTGACCATCACCTTTTTGAATATTCAGCGTTTGATGGTATTAGAAACATGCTTCTCTCTCCAGGGCCAGATAAAGGAAACACATACATACAATGGCATTGGATCAAACAGCATGGACAATTGAATCAGCCACTAATTTACCAATTCTTTATTTAGAGTACTTGACTAAAGATCAATACAAGTCTAATCAATAAAACTTCAATATGTTCTGTATAATATACAGAAATACTGTACCAGTTGATGGGTATGCATGTCTCTCAGTTCTGTGTGTTTGGAGGCTAAGAAACATCAGTTTTGTCATGGCAATAGATCAAAATCATTTCCATTGAAGTACATACAGATTTAAAATACAGTATGTGACCAGACAAAATTTAGCAGATAATTAAAAAATAGAATGTAAATGTATTAACCAACAATAATAGGTAACAACTGCATCAAAACTAATCTGACTGCCAAAAATTTAGAAACAGAAAAATATGCACTTTGACGTTTCAACCAAAAGGCTTTTGTAAATAAAAAACATAACACATAATGAGTAAAGAATGACAATGTTGATTTTTGCATCACAGAGCTAATGAATGGGGGCACATGCTAAAAGTCAGAAAGAGGATGAATCATAATAAACAATGTAAAAACTGGAGGGATGAAATGAAAGGAAATTTGAGTTATGTCAATTTTCTATTTATTTTCGTCGCTCATTCAGTGACAATTCCTCTTACTTGGCTAGTACCACCCATGCACAAAATAATTATATCCAATTCCTAGAACATACTGTGCAAAATAAAATGATGTGTGATAAATGCATGTGTAACAATTCTTGATAAGGCTTATGCGAAAAGTATCACATGAATCTAATGTACAGGTCATGTGGAACTCACAGGCAATGAAAGAGCTGATGTAGCAGGAAATGCTTGTATAAGGAAGCAGCTGATAAATTAGGGATAAGCTACAAGCAAAGATGAGCAGGTGGAAAGAAACTTTACATATTCAAAATGATAGAAGTAGGAGGGGAAAAAGTAGAACTTCTCTGAATTAGAAAATATCAGAAAATTCAACAGAACTTCTGATAGGTTTGAAGTCTGGAGATGGCATTTATTAAATTCTGTATGAATTAAAGTTAACTTAATTCTATTAACTAAAGGTCAATAGAGGTATATTGTATTGTTTATATTTCTGATAAACTTGCGAGCGTAACACTTATAGAAATTTCACCAGTATCACCATGCTGATTCCTGGTGAAGAATCATTGAATATGAAAAAAAAAGACTCTTCTTCTTTTATGTTCGTTTTCAAACTCCTGCAGATTAGCAGGTTGTAATTCAGAGTGACTAAAATTGTTGTGCCATGGCTTATAGATGTCTTCGCCTTTCTGCCAGACACATCTGACTTCTGGATCACTTTAACCCAATACAAGATGGGCCAACCAATTTTGCCCCATATTCTCCTTAATTGCCTCTTACTGCATGTATGGAAAGTAAACTGCTGCTATTTTTGCTTCCCTTTTGGGCTTGAACATAACTGAACATCAAGGTTTAATTATAAGTACAATGTTTACTTTTCATAATGAACTAATGATGTATATGTTTTGTTCTATTAACAGCTAGTGTGTGCACATTGTTATGAAGAATTAATGTAGCATATTTGACAATGTTATGGAGAACTAATGTAGCATATTTGATGTTGTTATGAACTAATGTAGCATATTTGATTTTGTTATGAAGAACTAATGTAGCATATTTGACATTGTTATGGAGAACTAATGTAGTTTTTTTAAAACTATTGATTATTATTAATGTTAATATTGAACAGGTTGCTGTAGGCAGATTTGCACCACAGTTCTCAGGTTACCAACAGCAAGACTCACAAGAGCTGATGGCATTTTTGTTAGATGGTCTACATGAAGATTTAAATCGCATTCGGAGAAAACCTTACATAGAGCTCAAGGATTCAGGGGGAAGGCCTGATAAGGTTGGATTTTTTTTGAGCATTCCATCTGTATATTTTTACTTGTATTTCCCAATACGGTATTTTTTGCAAATGTGGTTCTTTATTTCTTAGAATTTGTATGTTTTAATACAAGTGCTATATAAATGCATTATAAATTTGTTTTAAGGAACATAAAACATATGTATGTGTCTGAGACAAAATAACTGAGGTTGCCAGAAAACACTGTTGACAATGGTCAAATTGTAGCAGATGGGATTTGAACTATGTTTGTTCATCTTACACCAATACACCTCAGGGGTAAATCAGTGCGTGAACTGACCAGGTTTAACCTTTAATGGCTCTGGATTAAAATTATGCAATTTTTACCCTTCGCCTGGATTCTTTTTTGTAAAATTTGTGTTATTTATGGTAAGTGTTTAGTAAACGCTATAACTTTTTTGTTTGTAAATATCAAAATAATTTTGCACATGTATATCTAACTATTCGCTAAACCCTTTGATGCCTTTCAGCATCAGGGGTAGAAGAATTTTCTGGAGATGGCCCTCGTGTGTGCTGAGTATAGCTAAACATGAACATACACAGAGAGAAACTACAAGTAAAACATTATCATTATCTTGGACACATAGGACACTTGGAGAATAGAGAGTGTTGTATCTACATTTTAATTTTGCTAAGTTCCCAAAAACATCTAATTTTGGCAGTCTTCAATATTAATCAAACCAATTCTTTCAAGACTTTTAATTATAAAAAATAATCCAATATAGGGATCTCCCTGGCGTAGTGGTTAATCTGTTTGCCTTTTGTTCAAGAGGTCACGGGTTCGAATCCGGCTCATGTCGTCTTGTTTATAAGGTGGATTTTTTTCGGAGATCCGTGTGGATTATCACTTAGATTATCGGCAGGCGGCATGCCGCTTCATTGAGAGGGATGGAGTACATATGGGAAACCGAGTACAGTGAAGTCAATTTTCTACGGCTTTTAAACCCTTTAAATTAAAATAGCAATGTGATGAGGTACAGAGCTCAACTCAAGACCTGTAACAACTCAAAAGGCATACAGAATTAACTTCATTGTACTAAAGTTTCCTCATATGCATTCCCTCTCAATAGAGGAGTGTGCCGCCTGCTGAAAGTATCACTTATAGCAATTCAATCGATAGTCCCCCCAAATAGATTGGCACAAGAGACATTTGTGCATGTTTAGTTGCTTGATAGACTGTGATACTAGTCATGTTTCAATCATTTCCTTATTCTGTGAACTTCCTCTGGCTCTGCTACTTTCCATTTTTATGTAAGTACTTCCAGCTTTGACATGTTGGTTCTGTCATGAGATGACCAAACCAATTCATTCAAGACTTTTAATTATAAAAAATAATCTAATAGGATTTTGCGTTAGAAAATGTTTGCATCTGTAATACAGACAGCTAATATCTTTTGTTTTTTGTGAATACGTTTCTAATCAGTGCAAGTGCTACTTATCTGGGTTTTTGTGTGAATACTTTTATAATTAGTCCAAGTGCTACATATCTGTAGTTTTTTGTAAACACTTTTCTAATCAGTGCAAGTGCTACTTAACTTTTGGTGGTTTTTTGGGAACACTTTTATAATTAGTCCAAGTGCTACTTATCTCTTGTTTTTAGTGAACACTTTTCTAATCAGTGCAAGTGCTACTTATCTTTTATAGTTGCAACTGAGTATTCATTTCTTTGTATGTGCTTTCAAATATGTCATGAGACATTACTGTGTGCTCTTAACCTTCACCGAGCCGATATGATATCCAGCCGCCGAAAAACAAAATGGCCGCGCGCGCTGATGGCGGGCCGTCCCACCCAGCGAGATTATCGTGAGATTTACACGTACCACAGTCGTGCACATAGCTGGGGACATGCGCAATCGAAGCCAGTACATCCCCCACTTCCGACATGATCGTTTTTGAGAATGGCTGGCTATTTGTAAAAGTTTAAGAGCAATTAATCTGACCACATCTGTACACCGGTACGATGCCATGATGATGGATCGGTTTTACAGACCTTTATTTCATCGTATTTCGAATAAAATAACATTGAATCATGGATTATTAGGTTATTTAGTTTCACAGCAGTGAATATACAGAATGCCGTGCTGGTATGGGGACTTGTACGTTTGATATCGAATATTTTGAAGTGGCAGAAAAAATAACTCTAGGCCTAAGCTCAAAGAACGATTTTACTGCAAATCTACATGTTTTATACAGTTCCCCCGGCTATATTTTGATAATTTCGCAGTGAAAGAACATAAATACAACAGATTTACGTGATTTAGTTGACAGTGTTGCCAAGGAATTCGATATGTAAGGTAAGTTATTTTTTTTCCTTATTTTTTCCCTCTTTATTTGTTATAAAATATATGTTTTTTGTGAAAAACGTCTTTACCACTTTCTCATACGTCTGGTATCACACACACACGTACATAAATTACACCAATATATGCATAATTCAATTCTTTATTTATATGTGCAAATATTATTTAAATATCTCTAACAACCAAAAAATTATCACATTTTCAAAACAGTCACCATCAATAATGAAAATTTTCAAAAAAGAATCCGGTGGCAGGGAGACGTTTGTATTTTTTAATCTGGCTTGCTAAAGGTTAAAATATACTACCATATTAAACCAAATGCTTAATATTTGTTTATTTTTCATTCATTTTACCATATTACTATCAAATGCTTAATATTTGTTTATTTTTCTTTCAAAGGTTGTTGCCAAAGAAGCATGGGATAACTACAAGAAAAGAAATGATTCCATAATTGTTGATATTTTTCATGGCCTTCTAAAATCTACAGTGCAGTGTCCTGACTGCAAAATAATCTCAGTAACATTTGACCCATTTTGTTACCTTTCATTGCCCCTGCCTATTAAGAAGGAGAGACCGATGGAGGTAATCTGGGTTCCTCTGTCTTCAGAGAACAAACCTATGCAGGTAGTTGTTGCATGTTTTTTTTTTGTCTGTTCTAACCACAGAGTAAATTGTCATATTTATTCAGATCAATGTTCAATTACAATTGGTAGCATATCCTTTCAGGATATAGCCCTCAGCCCAGCATGATTTGGCTGTATTTATTTTCTAAGCAATGTAAATATGTTCAGTAGTTTGCCATTGCTTTCTGAACAGTTTGGATACAGAATTGCCTGCGGCAGGATTGAATCTGGCAGCTTAGCCATCTCATATATGCTCTATACCTCCCAGCCACAGAACCAGAAATGTTGAATTATATTCATTAAATCTTTTGTAATATTTCTTGGCATAAAATTATGTACAAGAAGAGAAATTGATTATCACAGAACAAATTTCTGTGGTGAAGAGGCTGAGTCATTCGCTTCGTCATGAGGTATGAAATTGAGCAGTAAATCTGGTTCAGAAGAGTTGATTTTTCAGAGTACTATAGAGATTTTTCCTTGAGCTGTGAAAATATGTGCTCAGTAGGCATGCTCTTTTATGCCTATGTGTTGCTGGGGCCTGAAAAGGGAGCAAAGAATAGCAGCACTGTTTATCTTTCATGCATATCGTAAGAGGCGACTAAGGAAGTTATGGAATTGAGTTGGCTGTTCCATCCCATATAGGATATTTAAAAAAACCATGCAGAAGTCTGACGTGTCTGTCTGACAGGTGTAGATATTGCAGCGGAATAGTAAACTATGACACAGTGAATTCAGACCTGAATACATTCTGCTAACGTGCAGGTTTTCAGAACCAACACAGAAGAATATATACATGAAATGTAAACTTTGGAAATTCATTAACATTCAAATGAATGCCTAAATAAATATGATTTGTTATGTGCTTGTTATATTTGTTAATTCATAATTATTAGAATGAAATATACACAATAAGTAAGTGGTAAAAAAAATAATATAGATTCTTGAAATGTGATTAGCTGAAGATCTGGCAAGGTAAATCAAGAAATCCAAGTAAATAGAAAAAATGTGGATAGTTTAAAAATTAAAAATCAAGCCATAATAAGACGTGAAAGAAAAAATATTAAAATAATTGGTTGAAGTCAAACTAGCAAGGTAAAGACAGTGAGAAATTATAAAATAGTGTAATTCATCATTTTGTTCTTGGCAGCTAAAATTGACAGTGCCTAAGGTCGGCAGCATTCGTGATTTATGTACAGCCTTGTCACTTGAAGTAGATGTCCCAGCAGATAGGGTGAGTTTGTGTAATAATTATATCAGCATGCTTTATTTCCTTTTAGCGTGAGAATAGATCTATTTCAGTCAGAACATTCTAGTATTAACAATCCAAGTAAATTATGGTTTCATTTTATTACTATTCCTCTATTGTTGGTTTTGTGACAGAAGAGTTTGTGAGATGTAGCATCAACTTACTGAACACATCTCAAATTTCACACAGCAGAAGTTGTGACAGTTATAGACACATTGGTTTGTGAATGAAAAAATGTAATCCAAACTTTTCATAACTTCAGTGGTTAGATAAAGTATTTAAACAGTAAGACATCCACATGCATACTTTCTGACTTATTCTGAGGGAGACTGGGCATTAGTGGATCTGCCCAGAAAACTATGAGGCCCACTTAATAACCAATACTATCACTTCCCTTCCCTTTTTCTCTCAGATTATTGTTTTGTTGTTACTGCCATATGCACAGATTCATGACATCGAAGACTTTCTGAACATGACACTAGAAGAAGCTGGGCAGCTTGTACAGAACCAGAGACTTACAGAGTAGCAGTGAGGACAACGTTCTGTTGAGTTCTGTCATCTAGAATGCTAACAATTATGAGAACTGACCTGACCACCTGTTCTTCAAATAATTAGTTATCTTCCAATAGTTAGCCATCAGATCATCATCACATGTGGGAGATGTCCATATGTACTCCAATTTCCCCCTGTGTATCTTTGCCATCACACGGCGACTGATAGTTCTAGTTCTGTGTTTTGTAGCAACCATCCTTCCAATCCCACAATGAGAATAATTTTTTTTTAACAAAACCACATTTAAACTGAAGCTCCTTCATTCGGGACATGGAAATGGAATCACCACTTTCATATTTAATCTTCATATGCAAAGACCTAGTACACTGAGATCTTTAACACTTCTCTCCCACCACGCACATTCCAAATTCTCTATTATATTATGCTATGGGTTATCTGAAATATATTAAATATAACAAGATCTGCTAGTAATCTTGTTTCAGTATATCACATATACTCTGCAATAGATTCTATTTATTGCTACATGATAGTTCCGGTTCAAGATGGAAGTAGTTGTGTTCTTTGTACTTGCTGTGGTTGGTTAATCTGTGTCCTAATAAGCACAATTGTAAAATCACTGACCATTCTGAAACGGGTTTATTTGTGTTATTTCATCGTTGACTTATGGTAGTGAAAGCTGGAAATCAACAAAGGCAACGGACCAAAAGAAGTTAAACAGCTTTGAAAACAAATTTATCTGAAATTTGTTGAATATAAAATGGAGCGATTTCATCACAAATAGCGACCTAAAAAATAAAACACACCAAGAATATGTTTCAAATGTTATAAGAAAATGCAGATGGAAATACCAGGGACACATTCTTAAACTAGATGAAAACAGACTGAATCAGCAAACACTTATGTGGACACCTGAGGGATGAAGAAAAAGAGGAAGACCCAAAATTACCTTTAAAAAGCACCATACTTAAAGAAGGAGGAATACTGGGTAGCACGTCCATACAAGAACTAAAAGTACAGGCAGTGGAACACAGAGCGTGGAGAATCAAAATTTTTGCCCTATGCGCCACCTGTGGCACAAAAGGAACAAATTTAACTAACAAACATGTTATTCCAGATGATAGTCACAGATTTATATAACTACAAATTACACATGTTGTTATTCCAGATGGTAGTGACAGATGTAACTAGCCACAAATTTCAAGTTATTATTCCAGATGGTAGTCACAGATGTAACTAGCCACAAATTTCACGTTATTATTCCAGATGGTAGTCACAGATGTAACTAGCCACAAATTTCACGTTGTTATTCCAGATGGTGGTCTCTAATGTATATAACTAAAAATTACACGTTATTATTCCAGATGGTGGTCACAGATGTATATAACCATAAATTTCACAAAATTTTCAATATGGAGGAAGGAGTCAACCACATACTTGACAGGGATGATATATTTGTGTATGTATACCTAACTGCCATTGGAAAGCTTGAAATCAATGTACATTTGCAAATTATTTTAAGCATTATAAATTTCTTACTGTTAATTTGGTAAACCTCATCCTTTCTAAAATTCATGCATGGAACTAATTGTAGAAACAATTTATTGTCACTCACAAAGACAAATTTTCAGTTTCAAAAGAGAGAGCATGCAGTAACACTGTGAAGCTATGAAGAAAGAATCATGCTAATAAATTTACAGATAATGACAGACTAAATGGACTTTTAACCTCCCGCACAGACTCGATATATTTTGAGCCACTGTCTGCAACGTGATATGCCTTTTGGTACGCACCTCTGTCAAGAAGAAACCAAGATTATAAACTGTCATTCATCCGGGTAACAAA
Organism: Meghimatium bilineatum; assembly: GCA_034231615.1. Taxonomy (NCBI): domain Eukaryota; kingdom Metazoa; phylum Mollusca; class Gastropoda; order Stylommatophora; family Philomycidae; genus Meghimatium; species Meghimatium bilineatum. The sequence goes on along the minus strand of CM067317.1, from coordinate 20,291,742 downwards.
GGAATCATAAGTAGACAAAATGTAGCTTTCTCTTCAATTGGTTTTCTAAGCAGGAACATGCCTTTTAAATTTCAAGTGATTATCTTTCAGCCGTCTCTGAAATCCATAAAATTTGTTCAAAATGACATCTATAAATTGTGAATATTATTCTGATGATGAAGACTTTCATGGTTTTACGGATGTAGATATTGTTTCCCAGGTAGCTGAAGATTGGAGCATGAGTTCTTTGTTGAGTGTATCTGAGCAAGAAAGTGGCATATTGCCACCAGGTTATCACTGGTTTTGCAACTTTTCTGAAGTTGTAGGGCCTTGTTGATAATATTAGGGAGGTTAACAGGTTTTGTTTGTTCTTCACAGAAGACATTATGAACACATTAGTTTGGTTATGAAATTACAGCAGAAGTAGAATATCCCTAGACATTATTTATATCCTGCATTGAATATATCAGACAGGAATAGGTGAGTCACTTATATTTGTGGTTTTATTTTCATAATTTTTATCTTCACCATTCTATCACACATACACTAACTAAACTTACATCATTACATTCAGTGACCGTTCCTTTATTTCCATAAAAATAATTACACTAAAAACTTCCGAAACAAAAATTATTGCGTTTTCTAAATACCCTCCATAAATAAATACATAGTCAAAAAAATAATAAAGTAGCAGTGGAATATAATGCAATTTTTGTGCACACTTAATAAAGAGTGCTAAAGATTAACGTAAAAAATAGACTGCTGTCGAGCAAAGTAAATAGATACCCAAAAATGTATTCTTATATGCACTGTTCCGTTTTTATCATGTCTGCCCACTGTCTTCGGTATCCTGTACTGGCAATCATTTTTTTATAACAATGTTAAGCTGTTGAGTATTCTTTCTCTTGGTCTTCCCCTGTCCCTTTTTGCTCTTCAGCTTGCCTGTTATGATGTGCTTCATTTTTCTTCTGCTCATGTTGTGTCCACAGAATGTGAACTGTTCTTGGACTCTAATCTTGTACACCTGTGGGATGTAGTAATAAATAATTGAATCATGGCATTGCTTTTCAAATATTGTTGAAATTATAAACTTCATTCATATTCAATAGCATATCCAGTGCAATATGAACAGCATACATTCTATTGCCCACAAACCTTGATCTAGTTTGCGCGGGGTAAGACTGTGTCAACACAAACCCCATCCGCCACTAGAACCTGTGTTTGATGTAGTAATTTCTTGGTAATCCTCCATTTTTTTCCCCCTTAAATTTATTTTCCAGTATTTTCAATAGTAGACATCCATGCCCAAGGCAGTATACGTTGCTGTCTTCTTCCCCATTTCTCTTTGAGGACTTATTTTTCATTGTTTTCTGTTCAGCTCACTCATTACTTTCTATAACAGCACTACATCTGTAAAACTTATGTTGTCTTTTTACCATTTTGCTCAATGTTCCTTGTTCCAGAGCAATTGCATTGTTTCATACTGATGTGTTTGGTGGTCATTCTTTACCACAGCTTAATGTTGATGCAGCAAATGGGATCTGAGCCAGATCTGTTCAGATGGCTCCTATTGAGCCAAATCTGTTCAGATGGCTCCTATTGAGCCAAATCTGTTCAGATGGCTCCTATTGAGCCAGATCTGTTCAGATGGTTCCTATTCACTTTGCAACTTTACAACTGTCAGTCTCTGTCGAACTCTGTACAATAGTTTGATCGATCACATAAACTTTTGCATTTATTTTCGCCTCCGCCTCTTTATTTTCACATAAATTCAAAGTTTATTTTGTTCCAAAATTGAGACAAGTTTATTCTATGGCATCATGTTAAAGATGTTTTCATAGTTAATGAAATATTTGCTCTAATTTGCAAAATAAGTTTTTTGGGGTGCAAGAAACACCCGTATTTGAGTTCACTATCCAAATTTATAAATGTGTTATGGCAAATCAGTTAAAAAAAAATTGTGCTATCCAAGCAAGAATCGAAACTCTTACTTAGCTGGAGACTAAGAGGCATCTACTTAGAGGAAATTAACCCTCTCATTTTCAGCATGTCTCTGTGTTAAGAGGATCACAGGAGAGACACTTACCTAGAAGACTGTCCCGGTAGTGGTATTGCATCCACTGTCAGTTGAGTTAAGCATCTTCTCTAAAAATGTGGAAGAAATCTCTAGAAAACAACCCTGTCAGAAATAGTTGCATTAGAAATGCTATCCTGAAGCCAAAACAATAATTTCCAATACCTGGCAAAGAAGTAAAGATTGCATAACTAATTTGTCCTCTAAAATTATCAATAGCAGGTGTAGACAGACATTGTATGTTGTAGATTTCTTTTGAAATTTCAAGTTTTGGAAACATTACTGCAAGCATTGTGTCAATATTTTAATTTTGCAGCTATGAGATTCCAGTCAGTGACATTGATGATCCAAACCTCATGATTGTGCCTATCTATTTTAGAGACAAAAAGTAAGTAGCATACTGTAAATAAATCATTAGTGCATTGAAATTAGCAGAACATATTAACAAATAGAAATATTAACAAATTGAGATACAAATTGTGAAGTTTACTGTTTAAGCAATAGTGCTAATGCAAAACACAGTCTTTCAGTTTTACAATGAATGCACAGACTATTGGGCACCGATAGCTGTATACAAGACAGTTTCAACCATAAGATCTTTATCACAAAAATACAAGACAGTGAAAAAAAAACAGTAAAAATAAAGGCACTATATAAATGCATTAGACTGTAGACATTTAACAGCAGAGATATCTAGGGTAACAATGATGTATGTACACACAAGCACTGTTGTAATCTTTCACATAACTTCTCTCAATAAATTTATAAACATGGAATTTCAATATTCTTGATACCGCTACCGCTGACCTTGACAGAGCTGGTATCCCTAGTATTACACTATTCTGATGCAGGGACACTCATTGGGCAGGTCATATGGTATGTATGTATCTATTGATGATAATCGAAAAATACCAAAGGTACTTCTCTATGGTGAGTCAGAAGGGCATATGTTCTCAAGTTGGCCAAAAGAAGCTTACAAGGACTCATTAAAACCTCATTTCAAAAGCTTTTGAAATAAACCAAGATACATGGGAAGAACTTGCACAAAATAGATCTACATGCTGCTCTACAGTTATAAGAGGTGCAGCATCTTAAGAAAAGAGGAGAAATACAGCAGCTCAATAATGGAGTCACAGGTAGATTAAAAACCATCAGAGCTGTCATCCCACGCCCAAACTGTCCAAGGAAGTTTGCCAGAATAGGGCTTATTAGTCATCTGGCGAACTCTGTCTAACTGAATTTCATAGTGGACATAAAAATGGTCATTACTTGTGATGGGCGAACAACATTGTCATAGAGACATGTATTAACATGTATTAAATATATATCTGGGAAATGAGAAAGAAATGAAATAAACTATGAATGAAAACAAAATGAAATGACAAAACAACATAACAAAGACACAACTACCCAAATCTAAATAAATGAATAATCTGTATTAAGATTAAATGACTAAAGGGAACTCTTGAAAATCGTTATATATTTCAGTTTGGTATGGATAGTCGATAATGATCCAGACAGCTGCAAAAAGTTCATTTATCATCTACAATGGCTAGAATTCAGATTATGAAAGAGACCAGTATGCAGTGCATGCAATGCTGTTAAACAGCTAGTGACTTATGGCTGACTTACTACCGATATAGCTACAAATGTCAACAATTCAAGTTCAATGGAATTTATAAAATACTGAAAATATTAGATAACCATTGTTGAAGTTCAGATGTGTAGGGTTATTAGCGCAAGTAGAACAATGATACAGCGCATCAGTATTCACTAAACTACATCCTGCTGGAAATCTAGTACGGTTATTGTCCTGTTACAAGAGAGATCCAGTGGGAGTTTGAGAACCAACACTAAAAAAGCAATTAAAAATTTTTGTTATAAGGGAACTGTTTAATACGTTCTTGGACTGATGTTTGTCTTCGAAAACTGTAATATTTTAGAGTATTGGTATTTACCAGGTGCATGTAATGACAATTGTCGATGTATGTACAAAACCAGAAGTATGTACTATTCACTGTGTGAGATCTTAAAAGTGAAAGTGACATAATTTGTCTCCTCGCATTTCAAAAAGGATGTTAATCTTTAATAATGTTTGTGCAGTGATATCTGTTTTCGGCTTTAAAAAACATTTGCAAAATGCTCATCAAGTAGGTTTTAGTTTATTTTAGCTGAAACATTTTAGTTCAATAATGGACACAAATTGCTTGAAGATGACTCTTGGTCCAGGCACGACTGGTTACAGGTCACATCCAATTTCAAGACCTTGTCCATTGCATTCTTCAACATAGATGGGCTTCATAGGGGACAGACTATCAATACAGAATTCTACAAAATAGTCCTGCAACGTCTCTGCCATGCTGTGCGCAGACATCACCCTGAGAAGTGGTGCATATGGGCAAGCAATGGAATTGTGTATTGTGATAATGTCCCTGCACACAGGTCTGTCACGAAGAACATATTTTTGACAACATATCATTTCATTAGCTCACATGACTGCACGTGATCATACTCACTCAATCGTGCTCTGCGTGACTTTACTGTTTGCACAACAATAATGAAAGGTTGCTGATTTTATGACATGGATGTGATTGAAGACAATTTGATGATAAAAATGAGGACTATTAACAAATATGCCTACCAGGGATGCTTTCTTAAGTGGAAAAAGCACTGAAATAAATATACATTCACAATGGGACTACTTTGAAGGAGATAATCATATTTCAACTATGTAGCTGAATCATAGTAGGTACCTGGCAGGTTGTTCCTGATTGTTGTATGTCGATGTCTAATAAACATAATTAATATCATTGTAGGTATAATGAGCAACAGTCAGATCAAAATTCTGTGTCCAGTCAACCTTTGTTTGGCCATCCTTTGCTGCTGGCAATCCCTAGAGGAACCTGTACATATGACCAGTTATACCAGCTTTTACTACAACGAATGTCGTATGTTGATTTTAGTCTCAGACTTATAATTTAGATTATTCAATGATATCAATGGCATTTTAAAAACTTGTATGTGTACTTTTATTTTGTACATATCTTGATGTTTGCAAGGGGCAAAATATCCCTGTGGAAGGCCTGGACATATTTTTATGGGTTAGATGTCCAACAACCGCACCTGAGAGCCGCCTTCCTATCGAGCAACACTGCTGATATCCATCTGACAATGAAAGAGTAAGATAAAGAGCAAGAGCGTGTTGATGAGATACTTGAACAGCACTTTGTTATACGCGTCTTCTAAGTCAATCGCGACAGCACACGTTTCCAGACCTGCATCAAAGCCCTCAAATACATCATAGGCAAAAACTGTGGCATTGCGCCATGTTTTGCCATGTCTATATCTTCCAAGCATGCCCGCAAAAATGTGACTCTTCCAGGTCTCGAGCAGGGTGCTGTGCTACAATCGTCTCAATAAGTGATTCAGTAGCCGTTGATTTGGGCGTGATTTTTATTGGGCTTCTTTAGTGGCAATCGGTAGCCATTCTTCCTTGATATTACTGTTCTTGATGCTTCCATTAATCTTGGTGCATCTGTAAAATATGTTCTGTGTTCTCTAAAGATTGTTCTTTCTCTTCCCCCCCCCCCCCCCCCAATCTGTGTGACCTGCTCCAAACTTCCTGTTCTTGTGTTGTGGCCCATTTCAGTCTAAAAGTGATTGCTCCTTTCTTCCAAACCTGTTTTCTTTGTAAGCTTATTACTGCATCTCAGAATATCAGAATCATTTGCCGGGCCCATTGGGTTGGGCTTCTCTTATCCCTTAAGATCCTAACTTAATCTTTTTAGTAGTCTCTCCAAAGCCCTGAATTAATTGTGAACAAACTAAGAAAATTGTATTCTTGCATTTATTCTTGCATTAGTTTACTTGTAACTTTTACATTTTGAATATTTTAAATGGTTGGTTGCTGATCCAGCGGTCCATTGTCTCATGCTCTTTGACCCAATGCCATTGTGTTTGTGAGCTGTTGTTTTGCTCCATATGATGTGTTCCATTTATCTGGCCTTGGAGGGAGAAGCATTCTCTTGAAGTCATCCAGCGCTGGACATTCAAAAAGGTGGTAGTCAACAGTTTCATAGGGATTAGTGCACAGCCTGCACCCTGGACTGTGTTGTGATTGTATTCTGTTCAGGTGATTGTTAAGCTGTACATGCTGTGTGTGAAGTTGGAAAATTATACTGTGATCTTTCCTTCCCATGAGGCTGATGTTGTCTTTAGGGTTTGGGCTGGTCATATATTTATAAATTTCCCTCCCAGTGTTTCCCATGGCCCATCTGTTCATTCAATTCTCTTTGTCCACAGATTTCAACATAATTTTAACTGTGTACATGGCCATTTGTGTATATGGCTGTTCCTGTTGTGCTCCCTTGTATTATTTTTAATTTTAAATTAATTGTGAACAAACTAAGCAAAAAATTGTGTGCTTGTGTTAGTTTAGTTCCAACTTTTTAATTTGGAATATTTTAAATGAAGTTTGAGTATATTTGTATGAATGATGAATGTTTAAAAATGTCATGCATGTGTGTGGAAAAAATTATGCCACTGTGACCTAGCTGATGTGTACATTTGAACTACTTTACTGATAATATAAATATTTTCATGTTGATAAAAGCATAAAATAAATCAAAAGTAGTATGCATGTGGTTGCGTCACCAATGGCCCATTAGACAAACCACCCATGCAACAGAAAACCTTAGTAGATGACATGCCGTTATATTGAGGTTATCTTCTTATAGAAGCTTCATGGCACGTCATCTATACAATTATGCTCCTTGTGCTGTTATTTTGTTGTTGAATTGTGTTTCATGTTTACTTGAATATATCTATGCACCCTCTGTTGTTGGGAGGGAGCCAGAGATGTACTGTGCAGCACTGGGGAGGAGGAAACTGACAGCACTGTTTTTTCCTATGGCTGAGACCCATTATAGAGGCACAGTGACTCAGGACGTGAGGATCCTTTTGACTTGAACATTTGGTTGCATGCCTAGAGCAATAGAGAAGTTTGGCATAAGCAGTAGTCATTGGTGGCGGGGAATGAGCACAGTGAACCCTATCTTGGCTACAGTGGCTCGGAGCAGTGCATAGGTTGAAACCTACCTTCCTGGAGGTGTGATAGGTTATTCTCTGGCTCTGTCCCGGGGTGGGACGAAAATCCAGACTTCCCAGCAATATAATGCTATTTAATGACATTGGGTCAAAGGACATGAGCCCATAGACCGCTGGATCAGCAACCAACCAAATAATCAAAAGTAGTCCAGCAAAACAGGCAGAACAGTATTTGTTAGTCTGAAAGGGTTTGTTACCCTTTGTTCTTCTGCACTCCTTCTTGCATTGAGCAGTCACATTTGGCAGTTATTACATCAGAGGGTCTCTTGTTATTGCAGAGCCATATATTTTGCCAATCTGTGGGTTTTTTCTGCTAAGAAGTCATGTCTTCTTCAGTGTTTATTCTCAAACTCCTGCAGATTAGCAGGATATAGTCAAGAATGTGGAATGTGTTGGATCATGGTTAACAGCTTAGCTGCGATATCTTCAGCTTGATACATCTGATTTCAGCATATTTTCTGGGTCACTTTGACTTCACCTCATAACTTCTTTAGTTGGCTCTTCTGACATGTATGGAAGGTAAATAGTGTTGCTATTTTGGGCTCCGACTACATACGAGCAAAAAGTAAAATAATTTGGAATCTTGCAAGAAATAGTCCACTTTCATTGGTGTATGTGGGAACCTGTACAGCTGTCACCAAAGCTTCATTTAATGTCAGCAGCATCCCCAGCACGTCATCTGCTACGTCGCTTATACTAAAGTGGTTATGCACATAATTGCCGACATCAACCTACTACCTACACCCTAAGTGCCATGCCATAGGTTTGAATTATTATTTGCACTCTATACATCATCTGAACAATTAGAATACAGAATTGATGCATTTGATATATGGGTATGTGAGAGAATATTACGGGAGCCGCGTTAGCGCAGTTGTTAGCGCACTGGCTTCGCATATGAGTGGTCCTGGTGTCATTCCCCAGTTGAGGCGGAAATGTTTTTCAGATCGCAACAGCTCCTGGGTCGACCCAGTCTTAAATTGGTACTGGATTAATCCAGGAAGTAAAGACTGCGAGGGAAGGAGATAGCTACCGCATTCATTTGCAGAGCCTCTGAAATGTGAGATTGCTAACATCTCACAACCCTACAGCATTAATAAATGCTATGGGTTACTTTACTTATGTAGGAGAATAGGGAGAACATTGACAGAGAAGAAAACAAATAAGGAGTGTTAAAAACACTTAATATGAAGAAATAATTACTAAGAGAAATAAAGATCAGGCAAAATATTTTTGACACATTAAAAGATATGACACCTTATTGAAGACCTTACTTGAGGGTAAAGTCAAAGGGAAGCTAGCAAGAGGTATACGATGGCACAAGACATTGCAGATACGGTACTTAATGATGATACTTCATCTGAATATTTTGTACAATGAACATTTAATGTATCAAATAAATTCTTTCTTTTTATCCCAGTTGCTTGTTCTTAAAAAAAAAATCGTTTGTTTGAATATTTGAATTGTGTATTGTTACTTTCTCCTTGCATCAGAATTCAAAAGGGTAGATACTTGTGTTTAATAATATCTCAGAACTGACATTGAATACAAGCTCTTTACAGCAATGCAGGATTATTTGACATCAGTGTTATTCTTACTCTATAGGATTTTTATGGTTTAAACTGAAGTGTCAAATAATAGTGCTATTAAATATAGATGTTTGTCACCAGATGACTAACAGTGCTGAATGTTGTCAGTGGTGTAACTAAGATAATCTTCATATTTTTCAGACGTTACGTGACAGTACCGGATAGCTCAGATGTTTGGAAGGAGGAACTGACACATGATGAGGATGATTCTTCATCACAGAACACCAACAGTTCCTCTGTTAATGCAAGTAATGCAAACTGGGTGATAGAATATGAGAGTGAAGTGACTAACAATGGAAGTATAGGTCAAGGTAAGTAAAAGGTTGTTCTTCTGTGTTGATAACATCTTCTCTTTCTGATTGAGTTTAAGTATGTTGTTTCTGCTCATCAAAGCTGTGCCTTTTGACTATGTCGGTCCATTCTGTACAATGTTTGATTTTCTCATTGACATCTTATGACAGCTCACAATGTTACTGATATTTGTATCCTCTTTGTGTCATATTGTGTTTGTCCTTATATTGACAAAAGCATTGTGGTCAAAACATTGAATCTGTGTGTTTGTCCTATTTATAAAATTTAATTTTACCTTTTGTTTCCCCCCTTTTTTTTTACCACATGGTTGACAGTTTACTGCAGTTTTTTCTTCATTTTCATACATTGGGTCCTGTAATGCCTGAGAGTTTTATTTCCATGTTGTTTACATAGCCTACAAGCAGCAGTATAATACAGTGGAATCCCTCTATAGTACACACTTTTAAAACATACTTGTTGTCTTGTCTATTGTTTTTCCCCCAGGTGAATGGTGGTTGATAATATCCACACTTTTTTAAGCATAAGGGTGTGAATTATTTGTCGTTCCAAGGTCTGACATGTTGCCTTGGTTGCTTTAAATCCATGTTTGTTCAAGGTTATCTTTTTTTTTCTAAACACCATTTTCTTGATTTACCTTTGGCTTTATGCCCAGATATTCTTTTGTTATATCCTCTTATTGATATTGGTTTGGATTCAACACTAAACAACACTTTTCAAAGACCCCAATTATATTTATTGTTTATGCTGTATATAGCAAATCTCTGTTATTACATAAATATTTTGTTGGTCTCAACCAAGTTATAATGCTATTGTAAAGACTGTACCATACTTTTTATTGCCTGTGAAACATTGACAGTATATGCGTGCTAGAAACTCAACAATATCCACTTAAGTTACCTCTATAAAATACTCAGTATCCATTTTGGGATAAAATACCAGATAGTAATATACTGATGAAATCTAAGTCTCTAAGCAACATATAATTCTGTTGAAAACACAAGTAAATGATGCACAGATCATCTTTTCCGCATTAAAAATCTCTGTCAAAAAAACTGCTGTGTGGAGGAAGAACTCCAGACTGCATTCTACAAGGATGGAGGCCATCCATGAAAGAAACATTTTAAAGATACACTTAAGTAATCACTGACTCGCTTTGGATGTAAGTTCATGGGAGTATCTAGCACAAAACAAGTCTGACTGGCATGACATGCTTAGGATTGTTGCAACAGCTACAGAGAACTTCAGACAAGTTGATGCTTAACAAAAATGTAGAAGAAAAGTGATTGTTTGCAAATCTCTGGGTTTTTTTTCTAATGTAGAAAGCAACCACCCAATTATAACAGCTGTCTGTTCATGACTCATCTGAAGACAGTATTGAACCTGTGTGTTTAACAAACTGTTTGTGTGTTTCATTTTTCACCAGTTGTACAGACAGAAACAGACACTTGCCAGGAAAGAAAGTTAAACATCACAAACAACAAGAGTGATCCAGGAGATGATGTAGCTTCTGGTTCCAAATCCTTACCTTTATCTAAAAGCAAGCGAATATTTACACTGAGGGCAGCTAACAGTTTTGGTCGAGATGAAACAGGCACTATTCTTACAGATGATGGGAAACCTCTGAAACTGACAAGTAAGTTTACCAAAAGTTGTGTACATATTTCTGAAACAGTTTCATTATCATTAAGTGCCACCTCTGCAATGAAGGTTGACTACAACAGACCTCCAACATCCTGTCTCTTGCATTGGTGGTGCACTCTGTCAGAATGTAGCCTGTCCCTCTCGTGATATTTCTCTCCCACTTGTATCCACTGCCTGCCTCTTGTTCGCATGCCTCGACTTTACCCTCAAGTTTTTTTCATGTGAAGTGTTAGAGCCTCTTTATTTGTTTTCATCTTTCCACAACATTCTCTCTATTCTCTATAAAGTTTGCAAACAATTTATAAGTTTCAAAATCAATGTCTTATACAGGATATGCTTAAGTTATTATTTTATTGATGTTTCTGGTAGATTTTACGGCAGTTTACAGATCTCTTGCTATGATGATTCTTTTACAGATCGAACCTACATTGCTGTCGACTGGAGTAAAGCTGCTAAAGACCAATTTTTCAATGAGAAGCTTGCAGAGGTAAGCATATTTCTTTTTACAAAGAAACTTTGTGTTAGTATTGTTGTAATTACAATATTTTTGACATATTTTTTTTAGTCCTTCATATATTTTACTGATATGGGCTCTAAAGTCTATCCTATATGTGTTTGCCATTGGATGGGAGTATAATTCAAATCCATTTTGTTGAATTCAAAAGGAAGATAACCCTTAGAATTTAATTGTGTTACTTCCCCTGCAGTATTTGCAGTGAATCGCCCATGAAACATGTATTTGCAATAGTGAAAGTTTGGGAACATTTTCATGGTTTTTTTTATCGTATGTCTAAAACTGGAGAAGCTCCTTCAGGATAAGTATGTATGTGTAGACCTACACTGTTTGAAATATTTTGCAGATAATCATATGGACCATCATTTTACTGATATTCTAACTTCTGATAATTACAGTAGTAATGCTTCATAGTGTAAGGAAGGCTGGAATGAAATCTGCACTAGGACTAGTTTTACTTCTTACAGATTTAGGTGACAATACATTAAAATTGAATGTGACAGACCTCTATCAGGTCTGGAAGAAAGGAATATCAGTAAAAATAAATTTGCATACAGGCTAGATCATGGATTTAAAAAAAAAACCAATAAACATTACACATTTATCTTTCTTTTTGCTTTGTGATCTGAAATTTTAGTGTCAAGAACTGACATAAACAAAATAGTTCCAAATTAGATAGAGGCTACTGAAATGTGGTTTTTGAGAAAAATGATGAACATTCCATCGACAACCAAGAAATTAATCATATTGCGCTTTGCGAAGTACTACTCTACCATTATGGATCGATGTGCCTGCCCATTGTCATGCAGCATAATCCAACTGTTTGTTCTCCATTTTTCTAGTCATCTTCTGATTGCATTACAGAGAATGTCTTTATTAAGTAATGTTAGTGTTTCTGATGGTGACTTCTCAATCAAATCACAGAATTTGACACGTGCACGTTGATCACCCAAGGACATTTTCAACTTCTGTGATGCTACTAGCACAACACTCGAACAAACATCTGTAAATTCTTTTTGAGAGTATATGTGAAGGTCACATCTGCCTTGTCCTTTCGTCAAGGTCATTACCAACTTCTATATGATATATATCAATTGGGCACGATTGAACCTTTCGGGATCAATGCCCTCAAGTCAAATGGATGATATCGTGTTTCTTTATTATTTCTATTTTTGTCTGGTTTTACATGTATTTTGATATGTTTTGTATAATTTCTGTTTGTGTGTTTATACCTCTGACCTAGTTTCAACCCTCCGGGTTATCTCCACATTTAGCTCTGTCATGTGAAGGTCAAGTGTGCTGTTCTTGCTCGGTTTTTTTATTTTATGTGTGTAGTCTTGATAAAGGTCTTTTGGTCGATTTGTATGTGTTATCTGTGTTTCCAGTGATTACTGAAACTTCCTTACCGTGTTTCAAGCTTTGCCTAATGTAAGAATATATAAATACTTTAGAACAGACTTCCTGTAAGATCAACTACTGTGGTGACCCTATGCTCTGATTGGAGCAAAGAAAGGATAATGTTTGTAATTTTCAGATTTCTTACTTGCAGGATTTTCAGGAGCATGATAGCATGAAATCCCGCAGTGCACAGAAAAAGACAGTAATCCAACTTAATGACTGTTTGAAGCTTTTTATGAAGGAGGAACAGCTTAGTGAGAAAGACCCATGGTAATAATTTTCATTTGAGTTTTATTTTAAATCTTAAATATTTCTGTGTGGGGAAGTTTATTCTCACAAGATTTCATTAGTTTTTTAGATACATTCTAGAAGACATCTTATATTTGAGTGTGACTATACCGATGTCTGTCTTTGCCCATTTGGGTCACATTGGTCATAGTCAGCCCATGTCTAAGGTTTCTTTGATCATCTCCACTCATCTAGTTCTTGGTCTTCCTCATGCCTTGTAGCTCGATCTTCTTCTGTTGTGTGCACAACAGGCTGGTTGCAGTGGTTTCATTCTCATGAGCAAACCACTTGGCTTGCTGTCTCACAATGTAGTCTTGACTTGAGATGGTCTTTATTTCTTTCCTGATATCTTTAATTCTCCATCACTCTTCTAGTGACATTTATAACTTGTGTGGACTGTGTGTGCTTTCTGAAATTCAATAATATTGTTTCATCAATTACGATTCTGTGAACGAGAAGAAGAAGATCAATTACAATTAATATTTCTTTAATCTGTCAATTTTGTGTGGCTCTTAAAATGTATGACCTTTTTCAAATTTATAAGATTATTTATCATGTTTATGTGTTTAGGGACACTTCACAGGCTTGTAGTTTTTGCTGTAGGATGAGTCACAGTTACTATACTTTGCAGTGATGTTTGCTACATGTATGTGTAGTTTGTGTTCAAGCCTGTCTTTTAGAAGTGTTTAAAAAGTCTCTGCACCTTTATGCAATTCTGACTTTCATGCACCTGTCGTCAGCCATACTTTCCTAACTCTATTGTGGTCAACTGAAACGTCTTTCAAGGAGACTTACATACATCATTGTATTTCAAGAAGGACCTGTATCTAAATATTTTCTGTTTTCCTTGCAGAAATAGTTATAAAATATATGTGTATGACTTTTACATAATTTTGCAATTGATTAGTTTCACTAAATTGAGAAAAGTCAGACCTTTTCTAGAGTCATATGATTTCACTGGACAAATATCTGTAGGAAAGACCACAAAATGTTACATAGCATTGTAAACAGAGAATAGCAACACTGTTGACTGCCATGCATCTTGTAAGAAGTGACTAAGAAGATTTCAGGGTGGGGGTTGGCTGTCACATCCAACATGTGTGTCCAAATTACCCAGAAGGAATGCTGAAACATGTGTCAGGTTGAAAATCACAGATGTCGTAGCCAACCTGTAAACCATAGCACAACTAATTCTGTTCACTGTACTACCTCCTGTTAATCTATAGGAGTTTGAGAATGAACATGGAAGAGGAAGAAGGTGTAGTAACACTTGTCTGCCTACTTTTTATGATTACCCTGAGGTAAATCCAAACAAATATGAGCATTTAAAAAAAACAACTTTTATTTGATAATATAAATTATTTCATCTTGAAAATGTCAACTCTTATTACAGTTGTGAACATGAGAAGATTTAAAAAACACATATCAAGTTTTAATAGAAAGTATATTCAGCTATCCATTCAATTTGGCCTGTGTAGGAGTCAATAAGTTGCAAGTATCTGCGTAAGACCAAAATAAGATTCCATTTTGCATGTTTATTATCCCAGGTACTGCCCAGAATGTAAACTGCACAAGCAAGCAACCAAAAAGTTTGACTTGTGGTCACTGCCTGATATTTTGATCATTCACTTGAAAAGATTTTCATATAACAAATACTGGAGGGATAAGATTGATGTTCTAGTAGAGTTTCCCATACAGTAAGTGTGCAGTTATGTATATATGTCAGTTGGTAGTTTGTGCCAATTTGTTGTTAGTATGTGCCAAGTTGGTAGTATGTGCTAAGTTCAGGCAACCCACATTTCTTCTACAAGCATGGTTTGGATTGATTATTAAAGTAAATAATTAAACTTGGGAACAATTTTTTTGTACCTTAAATGTTGGATCTGTTTCTGAATATATTTTACAATTTTAAGAATAATTTGCCAAGAAGTTAAGAGTATTGGTCTCATATTCATAAGCTCCAGAGCTCAACTCCTATAACTGGTTTTTTTTTTCTGTTGGAGGGTATATTTAAACTGATCCTGTACATGACATGGTGACAGCAAGGGCATGCTGTCTTTATCACGCAAGCCATGAGTTTCAACTCCCTATAGGGAAATATTGCAGTATAGACAGCTTTTTAAAAAGATGCCAATTTTTGCTTATCATGTCTAGCTTTTTGACATATAGATATACATATATCTGGTGAATTATTTTTTAAATGGTAGAAACCCACAAACAGGTCTAAAAACTAAGATACCAAAAAAATGTGTGTGTGTGTGTTGACCTGTGTAATTAACCGTATGGGCTCCATAGGCGTCTATAGTAGCCAACGACATTATGTAACTAGGGCGCATAGGCGTCTTCATTAAATTTCATTGCTATGCCTTAATTCATCAGTACAGAATCACACAAAGTTAAACGTGTATGATGTAGAATTCTCGCCATACGAAGCTAGGAATACGTCACAGCCTAAAGGTCAAATTCCTTTACACATTGCACTTGTAAGAAAGAGAAAGCCGGCTAATTTTGTCAACAAATTTCTGGAATGACAACTGTGGATTTCCGACACTATATTTTACTATCACACGTAGTACCACGTGGCATGGTTCGTAATCTTCATGATAAGTAATATCTACATGTTTTAGTTGTTATATTATAAGAATCATTTAGAACAGGTGTGGGCAAACTTTATGTGCAGAGGGCCACATTTAAAATTGTAAAGCTATTGGGGGGCCGCATATAATATTATGTATATTTTCATTGACGATACACACACACACACACACATATATATATATATATATATATATATAAATAAATAAATATTACTATTTAAATAATGTCAAATTGGGAAAAAAATATTGTATATATAATATATAAGAAAGTCGAATTACAATTACAATGGATTTCTGCGTAATATTAATGGAAAAAAATCATTTGTGACGATAGTTTGTTTATTTAAAAATGTGTTTGAGGGCCGCATAATATCCAATGGCGGGCCGCATGCGGCCCACGGGCCGTAGTTTGCCCACCCCTGATTTAGAATGTTCGTTTAGTCATTGAATAGCACAAACACAATATGTATCAGAAGTGCCATGTGTCGGCGTAGAAAATAATGTTGTGTGTCGGTCCTAGACCTAGTGTGGAACAGACGGGCATTGTATATTTTACTAGTTTGTTTAGTCCATATTATATTAGTTTGGATATGAAACAACATATGTGCAACAGGAATAGGTGTTTAGGGGGATTTTATTAGTGTTTCCAGACATTGTTGAAGTATGGGTGCATCAAGAAATTATTTATATGATTTTTAAAAATTGTAGTTTATAGATTTTTTCCCCCCAATTTTCAACTTCACAACTGTCATATCACACATATAAGAAAAAAACACAGTTATATGCATTATTTCCTCCTTTATTTACATGTGCAAAAATTATTTGGATATCTTTACAAACAAAAAAGTTATCGCGTTTACCAAACACTCACCAAAAAATAATGCACATTATCAAAAAATTATTTGGGCTTGGGGGAGAAATTGTGTCATTTTAATCTGGAATCCTAAAGGTTAAGATGATAGCTGCTGTAAAAACTGTGAGTGTGTGTGTGTGTGTGTTTTGACAATTGTAATTAATATGATAGCTGCTGTAAAAACTGTGAGTGTGTGTGTGTGTGTGTTTGACAATTGTAATTAATATGATAGCTGCTGTAAAGACTTTCTGTGAATAATGAGCAAGTTGAAGCAGAGTTTTACATATGTAGCAGATTTAAGAATTGAATCAATAATTTGTTTTATGTGTCTTTGTGAGATGTGGGCAATGAAATCTGCAATGGAAAATGAAATATCAGCTTTTAAAATGAAATGTTATAGAAAGATTCTAAGAATATCATGGACAGAATAGATGAATATTTTTTTTTAATTATCGCATTGTCTTTCTTTGAGTGTCAGAGGAGTGGGGAATACAACAAGCGAAATATCTATCTGTGACGTGTCCTTTACAGAATGTTGTCCTCACTGCCACTCTGTAAGCCTTTGGTTCTGTGCAAGCTGCCCAGCTTCTTCTAGTGTCATGTTCAGAAAGTCTTCGATGTCATGTGTCCGTCTTAGTCTACCTCTTTTCTGGAACTTTTATATGTTTGCTTGCATTTTTTGATAGTTTTGAGGTGCCAGTCTTCTATGTTCAGATCTTTGTGGACGTCTGTGTTTGTCTTTCTGTCCATGATATTCTTAGAACCTTTCTATAACATTTCATTTTAAAAGTTGATATCTAAAAGTCCATTGCAGATGTCATTGCCGACATCTCACAACCATATGTTGCCACTGGAAAGATATAGCTTCTTAATAATAGTAATTTTGTTCAAGCAAGTTAGCTAACACATTTTGTGTATATTCTTCTGTGTTCATTCTCAAACTCTTGCAAATTAAAAAGATGTAGTCCGGAGAGTAGAATGTGTTGTGCTCTGTTTACAGATTTGCTGCAATTTCTGTGCCTTTTTACCTGACATATCTAACTTCCCTGACTTCAGGGTCACATTGACATAATAAATATAATTGGACAGCTAATTCCAATCTATAACCTCCTTAGTCGTCTCTTATGACATGCATGGAAAGTAAACAATGTTGTTACTCCAAAGTTATTCCCTTTTTTGGCCCTAGCAACACACTGATGCATCTTTTATTTAAAATGTCATCAAATTTCATCAAAGTTCTCTGGACATTTTCAATTAATCTAATTGTTAATTTTAATGTTTAAAATATATTTGACACATTGCACAGGAATCTAGATATACAAAAGGACAAATCACAAGCAAAATAGAGATGGTCAATTGTTACCAGAACTAGCACGGATTTCGCAGACAGTATTTGCAAAGTCATTCTCTAGTTTAGTCCTGTGTGTGGATCTCACATGGTGTCACTCATCTTGGTTGGTGTGTCAGATCATTTGTGGCTTTGTGTCATCAGATAATAAAAAGCTTTGTTTGTAGTGTGTGTCATAAGATTATTAAAAAGCTTTGTGTATAGTGTGTGTCACCAGCTAATTAGAAGCATGAAAAAGTTGGATATACCAGGATATGTGATGCAGCATGAGATCATGCCCAAAAGTATCCAGGAGAAGCACATGTTTTCTAGCTATGTATTAGTGAGAATTGGTTCAAAATGGGAAACTCTGAAGGTAAAACTCTCAAAGTGTAATGAATCTTGGTCCTTGTTAACATATCTAGATGTCGATGTATCGTGTCATGGTGGAGAGTTTCTATGAAGCTGATATAAATTTGTTGAGATATTGGTCGGCCACCAAAGCAAGATGTGCACATGATGATGGTATTTCCCAATTATATACTGAAGAAGCTTGGAAGTGTGGCCATTAGAGCAAATAAAACTGACGAAACACATCTAGATTATACACTGCAGTAAATCTGGTCAGGCAGTTTCTTTCTACAAGAAAGATCAAGCAGAAGTTTGAGAACAAAATCTTTCAATAAAAGCTATGCAAGAGAAATAATTTTGCTCAAGTTAATGTTTATGTTTTGTGTATTCTAACAGAGGTCTTGATTTACGCAAGTACATCATCAATGAACAATCAACAGAATGTGATGTGTTTGATCTCATTGCTGTCACAAATCATTATGGAGGTCTGGGAGGTGGTCACTGTAAGTTGTTGTTTACATAACACCGCATGGACAACTTCTAACACCAATTGTCTAATTTGTAACATAATTTATATGTAGTGGAGTTCCTCTGTTATAAATTACAGAGTTAATGTAGATGTCATTGAACTCAGTTTGTACATCAGAGGGTTTGTGATGTAGATTTTGTTGAACTCAGTTGTACTACATCAGAGGACTTGTAATGTAGATTTAATTGAACCCAGTTTGTACGTCAGAGGGTTAACGATGTAGGTTTCATTGAACCCAGTTTGTACATCAGAGGGTTAGCGATGTAGATTTCAATGAACCCAGTTTGTACATTACAGGTTAGTGATTTAGACTTAATTTCTTAGACAAGTTTGTAAATTAAAAGAGTCAGCAATGTAGACTTCCTTTTATAGAGTTCCTACTGTAGACTTCTTCGAATTAAGTTTTAAATCAGTAAAACTATAAACCATGATCCGACACATTTCATTCTCCGGACTACATCCTGCCAAACTGCAAGAAATTTAAAAATAAAAAGTAAATTATATATTTTGAAGCCATATAGGCTTCATTGAACACAGTTTGTAAATACAGTGTTGGCCATGTAGATTTCATCAATCACAGTTTGAAAATTATAGAGTTGACAATGTAGACTTCATTGAATTCACCTTCTAAATTATATATTTGGCCATGTAGACTTCATTGAGCGCAGTTTGTAAATAATACAATTTGTCCAATGAATATAATAATATAATTGCCCATGTAGAATTCACTACTATAAAAAAAAGGTTGGTGGCATATCCTATCAGGACTAGCAATCAAGACAGCATTTATTTGATGTGATTCTTTAGATAATGCTTAAAGTTAGTAGGTTGGCAATATTTTCTGAAAGGTCTGGTTGCACTATTGCCTGCAGTGGAATTTGAACTCGATACTGTGGCCATCCAAGATGCACATTGTACTTCTTTGTCACAGAATCAGACACTGTGGATGAAAAATTTCAGACATGTTACATACATTTCTAATTTTAAATACCACTAAAAATACTATTAAAAAGATACATGAAGTTCATGTCATTTTCTTGTAGACACAGCATACGCCATGAATAAAGATGATGATAGCTGGTACTATTTTGATGACTCAAGTGTAACAAGTTCTTCGGCTGATGCAGTTGTTGTAAGTCCAATTCTATCAATTAAGATATGTAGTTCAAGCCTTAGAAAATCATGATGTTCATGTGTATTTTGCTGTTAAGTTCTTTGTGCTAAGACAGAACAGTCTGTGTTTGATACACTTAGTATAACCTTTGCTCATGCTTCTCAAACCTGATGGTTTGGCAATTCCAATAACTGGTAACATAAATGTTTCATTGTAAGCTTATCTGCCTTCCTCCTAACCTTTCTCTTTCTGGCTCTCTTTTTCCTCTTCTCTTTATCTTTTTTGTGTCACTTCTGCCATTCTTTCCGCATACATATTTCTGTTCTCCATCAGCTCGAAATGTTAATGACAAAAGGATGAGCTCCGTAGAAAGTTCTTTGTCATTGTAATTACTGTAAAAATTGAACATTTGCAATACACTTAAGAAATTGAAGTGTATTCCCTGGTAGTACCCCTCTACCACGTAAGAAATGACAAAAATCACTTTAGAGAACTCTATTGTCTGGTGCTACCCCACACTCTCATGGTCTCGTTATAAGTGTAGATGTTGTAAAGTACCCATTCCTGTTCACCTATGCCAATCCCTTGGTTGGTTGGTTGCTGATCCAGCGGTCCATGGGATCATGCCCTTTGACCCAATGGCATTATATTGCTGGGAAGTCTGTGCTGTGGATTTTCGGCCCACCCCGGGACAGAGTCAGATAATAACTCACACCTCCAGGAAGGTAGGTTTCAACTTATGCACTGCTCCGAGCCACTGTCGCCAAGATAGGGTTCACTGTGCTCATTCCCCGCCACCAATTGACTACTGGTTATGCCGGACTTCTCAATTGTCATGTCCTGAGTCACTGTGCCTCTATGATGGGCCTCAACCATAGGAAAAAACAGTGCTGTCAGTTTCCTCCTCCCCAGTGCTGCACAGTACATCTCTGGCTCCCTCCCAACCACAGAGGGTGCATACATATATTACAAGTAATCATGAAACACATTTCAACAACAAAATAAAAGCATAATTGTATAGATGCCGTGCCATGAAGCTTCTACAAGAAGATAACCTCAATGTAATGGCATGTCATCTACTAAGGTTTTCTGTTGCATGGGTGGTTTGTCTAGTGGGCCATTGGTGAGACCCACAGATGCAACCACATGTGTGCCAATCCCCTTCAATTAGACATATTCATGGATAGATTAATTGTGTCTATCAATTTTTGAGGGGTCCTTGATTCACATAGGTGACCTGTCTTCAATTGTTAGTCCTATTACAGGCTGTCATAATATGTGTAATCAGGACATTATACAGTCTCATTGTTTTTGGTGCATTTTCTTGGAATTACCATACAGGATGCAGTATGTGCAGGTATACCCAAGGTAGATGTTGAGCAAATTCTGTCTACCAACAAGAATATTGCCCCAGATTTTGATAGAGTACAATGCATGCATATAAAACAACTTGTTGATGAAATCCTTACATAGGTGGTGAAGGATTTCAATAATAGCATTCTTCTTCAGCATTCATTTTCAATCTCCTGCTGGATCTCTCTTGTAGAAGGACAATGGTTCTGTTAGATTTCCAGCAGGAAATTGATTTCTAGCATTCCAGATAATGGAAATGTGTTATATCACCGTTTTATTTGCACCAATAGCCTGACACATCCATCTTCGGTGATATAATAGCATTCAAAAGGCTGAAGTATCAAATGGCTTGCTACAGCTACCTGTTATCATCATCATCAGGTGCCGTTTCCGTATTGAAGGTTGGCTACAATGGACCTTCTACATGTCTCTTGCCATGGTAGCATACTCTACTAAATGTATCACTTGTCTCAAAAGCTTCAATTGTGACTAGTAGCTGTTTCTTAATTATCCATGTTTCTGAGCCATACATTAATTGATCACCCTGCAGAATATGTATGGCAAATCACTCGAGAAAATTATAGCGCTTTTTGTAGTGTCCCATCTTCTTCTGCATTCAGGATTCTTTTGTTCTTGCTAGATCTTCAGGCCAGTCGACAGGATGAAGCTCCCATTCTTATCCAGGTCAGAGCGACTGCCCCAGTTTTTGCCTCAGTTCAGTCCAGTGTGGTCATGTCTTGCAGTTTTTCATAATCTAGACAGTCTTGGAGTGTGTGTAGGAGTCTGTATGCCTGTTCCACATAGACATTCATTTGTGTGGTCCACCCTGGTCCAGTGATACAGGTGTTATCATTGGTGTACATATTGGTATCATGTTCCGTGCATGATATATTTCAATTGAAATAATGTTCTGTGCAGGATATATTTAAAATGAAATAACAATATTCCGTGCAGGATATATTTCAAATATGGGGAGGATGAGTCTGTAAGAAATCGATATAATGGAGAAAACTATTGCTACAGTCTGGGATCATGGACTTATAACTCTGTACATGTATGTCTAAGACTACCACAAATGATTTCATTGTCACCTGTGCTGTTCAACATCTACACCACAAAAGTGGCCACCATTCTGCCATCAAAACTTGATGATATCCTCACATACAGAACTGCATCAAATAGGCAGGAGATTATCATTGACATACAATAAACATTACAAATACATTTTTACTTTGATGTTAAGAGTCCTGTTCATGGATAATTCTAAGCAAATTCAATGTAATGTGGTGCTTATTTACCAACAGTGAAATCTGACCTCCCTACTGTTACTATCAGTGAATGTAACATTAACACAGACATGTTGAGATATTTCAGAGTAAAATTCAGTCTCAGTTTGTCATAAATGTTTCATGTCAAGTAAACCATACAAAGATGCAAGAAATGGTTTGGGGCTCTCAAAACAAAAGGCACTAGTCCATCTGGAACTCTTCCCCACCCCTCTGTTAATTGGTATTCTCAGTGATTGATTATGGTCTGACATACTGGCATTATGAAAACACCATGTGAGTGGTTGAAACATATCCAAAATGAGAGAATGTTAACAGTTCTGGGCTGTCCTAGATATACATACTAAATGTTTGTTAACAAATTCTAGATATTTTCTGCACCAGATGAAAGCCTATATATGTGTGATGTCAGACATCTAATGCACAGGAATATTTCTAACAACAAGAGGAGGAGTATAAAAAAAGGGATGTCTGGTTGGTGACAGAAGCAGAGAGGACAGTTGGATGGATTTCAACCACAGTAGAAGGAATCCTCAAGGAAGAAGCATGGATCAACACCTTAAGTGTATGGCAGGCTTCAAGGATGTCATCACCCTTTGTAGGAAATACAGAGGGGGATATTGGGACATTAGTTCTTAGATCAATCAACTTATAGAGAATAATGCTGTCATCCACATCATTCCAGCATGGAGCGAAATCTGGGGTTAAGGCTTCATTGCTAGACTTGTAAGTACGGTAAAGGTAGGTCCCATGGCAGCAACTTGCCATTGGGGATGAAGATAACTTTTCATGTACTAAGCAGCAGCAGCTATTAGATGGGGTGGTCAGTTCCCTTCCTTGCTGTCTTTACCTTCCCTAACTCATGCGTTAGGTACCCATTTCCATCTTGGTCGAATGGAGGAGCAGTCATGTCAGACGAGAAATCACTACCCGGACAATTTTTGTGTCTGAACATGGTTTCGAACCTGGCGCACTATAGCCTGGTGATATTAAACAAGCTCACTATCAACAGGGCTACCACACTCCTCTCTAGACTTGTATGATCATGGGCAAAATGGTAATGTAGATGAAGGCTATTACAGCTGCGTTAAGATGGTTCTCAGAAACCATTACAATATTTCAAATAGATATTAAAATACTGCTTTAAATTTGTTCTCTTGTTCTAGTTTGTTTCACTGTTGATTTTTTAGTTTCCAAATTATTTTATCTGTGTGATAAAAAATCTCTAAATAAAGCATGTATGATTTATTCTATAGACAAAAGCTGCTTATGTCCTTGTCTACCAGAGAAGAAAACTTAACCAGAATCAGAAAGCTCAACACTCAGGAAAAGGGCACAGTTCTAGGACAACTGTGGCCAGTACCCAAAACTCCAATAATAAAAAGTACAAAGAGTCTTCCGTGCCAAATGGTGTTGGAGCAGCTAGTGAGGAAGATGATATGGAGACAAATTGATGTAGGCTTATAATTCACAGACATTGTTGTAGGAGACTTAACGTCACAATTGTTACCACCTTTCCACCAAAGAAAACGTGTACACATACTGTGTTTTACACACAAAGAATTAATCCCACTGACAGAATGATTCTATTTTACTGATTCAAAACTCATCGTTATTTGACAGAAAGCCGTTTATTTTTTTAAACTAATTTTGTACTTCGACACGGATACAATAATTTTCTATTTGATGGATTATTTAGGTAGAAAGTACCATGTTTTTTTTTTTACTTATTATTTTTGTACAATCTGAACATGTCTGCCTTAATACAAGAATCCTTAGTTACATTATTTTGTCTTAGGTTGCATGCTTAGTGTTTGAGATTAAATTATCAAAAAAGGATTGAGAGAGGGCAAATGTTACAGGAATCACATCATTAATATGAGAAACATTGAGAACTTAGCACAGAACTCTAATCATTTCTTATAAATAACAAGGACATAATGTAAACAAACTGGAAAATGTGCTTTTTCTTTAAATCTACTTCTCATTTGTCTGAAATGTGATTTCAGATTACAGTTATCAGCTTAAATAATATAAATCTTACTGAAAGACACAGTGAAGAAATTACATTTTTTACTGAATGTTAAGAAAAAAATGAAATTTTGCCTAACATGACATAATTAATAATGATGATGATGTTCCTCCTTCGCAAACGAAGATGAGCATGGCATGAAAAACAATAAATGTCATAAACAAGTAGAAAGAAAAAAAACATTTGTGATTGTCTAATTTAGTTTGTGAATTTGTAGGTGCTCGATAAGTCTGATTTGTGCCTGTAAAGTTCTATTGCAGTGCATGCAGGAGTGCACAAGGTTCGGGGTAGGAGAGTTTTTGGACTTATCCTTCCACTTCCATCACTTGTAAATTGCCCGCAGTGTTCTTTCTTTTTCAAATTTAGTGATGCCAGCAGTGATGTGGGTGTGCCAAGCTGAGTGATCAAGGGCAGTACTCTCCCAGGAGCTAGAATCAATGCTACAGTGCCTGAGAGAGTTTTTTTTAGATGATCCTTGAAGCACTATTTCTGCCCTCCACTTGAACGTTTACCATCACACAGTTCCCCATAGAATAATGTTTGTGGAAGGCACTTGTCCGGCATACAGACAATGTGGCCAGTCCAGCGGAGTTGGGACCTAGTTAGCAGGGCATGGATACTTTGCATACATTGCTTTTTAAGGATTTCTGTGTCTGGTAATAGATCCTGCCAACATACTTCCATGAAGTGTCTTAGGCAATGAAGATGGGAAGAGTTAAGCTGTCGAGCGTGTCTTGCTTAGACAGTCCAGGATGACGCAGCATAAAGTAGTGTTGGTAGAACCACTGTGCGGTACACGTCCAACTTAGTTGTCAAATTGAGACCACACCTGATCCAGATATTGGCACGAAGGCTCCCAAATGCCACACTGTCCCGAGCAATAGGAAGTGCAACATCCTCATCACTTGTCACAGTTTGCGATAGGCTGCTGCCGAGATAATACTAAGAAGAAGAAGAAAAAATGCTTATCCTATTCATGGGATGGTAATCAGCCCAGGAATTTTTGACTCTGCTGATTTTCTAGGCGATATAAATACATTAAACAATAATGCAGGGAACTGTCGAGGGTGGAAGAAGCAGAGGAGGACAAATAAAGACATGGACAGACAACATCAAGGAATGGACAGGGCTAGATATTTCCACACTCATCCGCATCACTGAGGATAGAATTCGCTGGAGGACTCTGTGTGCTGAAGCATCCAATGTGGTACCCCTACGACCCTGAAGGGTTATGGGTTTATTGATTGATTGATTGATAAATACATTTAGTAAGTTGCTTTTGCTTTCTGAGGTCTGGTTTGCACATTGCCTGTAGTCAGGTTTAAACCTGGTATCTTGACCATCCAAGATTAGCTCTGTACCTCTCCACCACTGATCCAGAACATTGAGACAAGACAGCTAAATAAATATGGGATAAATGCAAAGCTTCAGTTAATATGAAGAACTTATGGCAAAATAACAGCAAATAAATAAAAATGAAACATTTAAGGATCTGCGCATCTCCTATAACAAAAAATGGACATGAATCATAGACTATTCCACAAAGTTTAATAAAGAAAATGGAAACTTTTTTTATAATCAAAGTGCCGAAGATGAAGAGAATGCAGAAAAACTACAAGATCTGAATATCAAAGTCATTTCATCAACAATATTATGTCTCAGGAGTTGAAATGTTTTGACAGCTTTAAAGTCTTTTTTTTTTGGTGGTAATTCTTCTCTTGCTTTTAAAGTTGATGTAATAAATAAATTGTGCCTTGTTTGGTTTTGGAGTCATAACCAGGTTAAAGATGTAGATTTATGGGTAGTATTAAACATTTATTTGATACAACCCAACTTCTTCTGCGTTCATTCCCAAATTTCAGCAGATCAGCAAGATATAGAACGGAGTGCTGTGTGTCATGGTTTACAGCTTAGCTTCGATGTCTGCTTCTTTTGTCATGACACTTCAAACTTCAGCATGATACAACAAGCAAATTCGTGATGGGTTTTAGGGCATGGATGAGAAAACAAATCTCTCTGGCTAAATCCAACCTGCCATGCATTTCTACTGACCCGACAGGCTTATTTAAAATTGTTATATGCATTGACATATATACTTTAAAATATGACATCACAAGCTATTGCAGGCAAGAAGTAAATCATGATGCTAAGCAGTCATAAGATCAAATAATTATATCAAATCTATGATATTGTAAGTGCGGCATGTGCTCAGAATGAAAGAAACATGGAGCGGTGTGTCTTTTGACCAACTTTAGTGATTGATATAAAGACAATAAAAGCTTTTACTTTGATTTTGTTGGGGTACATTTGATAGTGAGACCAACAAAATACCTTTTGATATTCCTGGTATGTTCCCATTTAGGCAGTCTTGCCTGAATTTGGATTCTAAACTCAAAAGGATTGTCCACCTCTGGTTTAGAATTACATTAAAAATAAATGATTGAGCTCAAGTTAAGTAGATATTGTTGTATTTTCAGTTACTAATTTGTTCCAAGGAAATGGTTCAGAGGCTTTGTTGTTTATATATACAATAGCTACTGAGGCTTTCAGTCCTGATTGTGCTGTGTAGATGAAATGTAAAGTTGATACATTAATAAATGTCATTAGGAATTGACTTTTTGTGTGTATGGTAGGATTTCTTTTTCCCAGCTGTAATTAAATACAGATACAGCAGGAAAAGAGGAATTTTACCTCTGGCATAAATCTATTGGCGCGAACATACCATATGTTTCCATTTATAAGCCGAGGATGTTAGTTTAATGTCCAAAATGTGACAAAGTAGAAAACGTGAATAGGCAGAGGTAGGGGAAAAATAATAATATGGTGGAATCCCATAACATTCTACTGACCAATTTCAGTGGTTGTTAAATTTCCATTATAGAACCTTGGTGACGAATTTTACCTATTGTCAAAACCACTATGATAGATCAGAAAAAAAGGCAATACAAAAATAGTTCATCCTGGAAAATATGTTGTTCCGAATTAGAAGTACACGTGAAATTCAGATATATATGTCGTTCAAGAGTATTTACCATGGAAATATCAAATTTCGAAGGTGGGTTATATAATATATAGAAAGTAGTGTAACTATCTACGCCTAACATTATAATAAGTAGGATTTTCTACCTGAAATAACTCTCCAGGGCTTTCAAATTCATTCAGAAAGTGCAAAAAAATCATTGCGACTCATAAAAAATTTCAAGGCTCAATATTGATTTTAAACAGATTTTAAGACTATGATGTCGATGTATACAATTTTGTGTGCATCATCGGTAATGGTAGATAAGTATGATCTTGATTGTTAAAATTATTTGACCACTGTTGCACCAGGAGTCATGTTTATTTTTACTAGGATCCATATTATATTGTGAGTCTGTTCAGGGTTAATTTAAAATTGTGACCTTTGTGTAGTTCAGAATTCATGCTTTCTCTTCATATTCACTTTGCAAGAACTTCACTTCGAACTAATTTGTTACGAAATATTTAAAATGTGCGACGTTTGAAACAGCTTATTTGCAATGGAGATTATTCGTTTTACAGTGATGGCAGCCGTAGTTGCGATGGAAATCTGCACATTGTATGTTATTTGCGCACCAAATATAACGTGGATAGTGACATTTAATTCTTTTGTTAAGAATGAACCGATGTTGTTTTTCCAGTAGAATTCCGACTTCGAAGGATTTGAATGACTGTTTGTATTGGTTCCCGTAAGTTTTTTCCTCTGTTTCCTGTATTATAACTTGGATAGTGATATTGTAGTTCCGTTATTATGTGTGTTAGTTTTTGTGTTTCTGCCACTAATTTTAAAAAAAATTGTCTTGTATGCGTATATCAAACCCCCTATATTAAAAGAGGACAAACATTCTCGGCTTATACACAGAAATATATGTTACATGTATATAAATTTGAACATGTATTACAATTGTCATCACCCTGTACAGTATATTATTTATTACCATATATCAGAGAAGATACCAATGGCCTGCTAAGCTAAATTTTCTTTTCATTTTCCGATGCCAAATTTGGTTTTTGTAGTATGTGTTAGTCTTAACAAGAACAAACATGATGTGGAAACCTTTTTTCCCACCTTTTTTGCTGTGTGATGTCATTGATTACTGTTATATGACCAAAACTTGCTTGGTTTAGATATATAAAGTCAATATGATTCTTAATAAAAAATATCTGCAAGAAACTGTCCAAATTGGAAGAAGCAGAAGAAAACAGAAAATCATGAATAGACAACATTAAAGAGTTGAGGTCCGATTTTTCTACACTCGTCAGCATTGCTGAAGGTAGAAATCGCTGGATGAATTTGTGTTTTGGTGTATCTAATACAGTAGGTAATAACTTTGATAGGTTATGGATTTTGAATAGATGGATCAAAGTTGATTACAATGATGACATGAGCTGTAGAAATCACTCAGATGAATGTGTAGGTTTAAAAGGAAGATGGACTGACCAATAGGGTTCTGAAAATAAAACAGCTGTAAATGCAAATGTTAAACTTAGTAGGTAGATACTAGGGGTAATATATGCCATTTAAAGTTGCAAGACTACCTGAGCAAAGCAGAAGCAACAGGATTAACTACCCTTAATACCAAATAGTGTTGGTTCATACTGCATATAAACATACACTTTAGTTGTGACATGAATGTCACCCTCATATTTTTTTTAATGGTCGTATACTTGATATGACCAAGGAACTTCACATGTTTATTTCTTTATAGAAATTATCTCCATGTTTATTTATTTCAAGGAACATAGCTTTACAAGATTATTTCTCTAAAGAACTTAATTTCACAAGTTTATTTCTTAGCAGAACTTAACTTCACAAGTTTATTTCTCTATATAATTTTAACTTCACAAGTCTATTTCTCTTTATAGCTTTAATTTCACATATTTCTATCATGCCGAAATCGGATGTGCTAGGCCTACAAGGCGCATAATGGTGGCACAACGTAATCACGCTCCCGGCGGAAATCACACGGATATCCGTGATGGTTACAATGGAGCGAACGCAAAACAAACAAACATATTTCTATGGTATGAGCGAACGCAAAACAAACAAACATATTTCTATGGTATGAAGAAGCTGAACTTTAAATGTTTCTTTCCTGTAACTTTATTATATAACTTAGATTTGATTCTTTCTATTTTCATGGAACTTTACTTCAAACTGATCTTTGTTCTGGAATAATAGCTACCAATGAACTAAAGAAATGAAAAGTTGACATAATACTCTTACAACAGAAATGAAATGGCTTAGCAGACCAAAGGTGATGCACAAAATATCAAAAGCTTATCAGCTTATAATAGCATATATGGTGTCTGGTGTAAGGAGAGGGGTAGAAAATTTGTATAGCCAAATTCATTATATTATTTACATTTTTATTGCCTTCACCTGTGTTTGAGTCTTCTCTCATTCTTTTCAAATTGTTCTTGAACCTAAACCCACACAGTTTTGTGTTTAATTTTTCTATATGTATATTTGTGTATACAGTTTGATTGTTATGGCAGATTGATCTAAACCTTTAAAGATGTGCAAGAAAATGTGCTATGTAAGTTGTATCTGTAATAACATGTGCAAAAATGTACTATGTAAGTTATATCTGTAATATGAGGGTGTATCCAAACATTTGCTGTTCTAGTGTAGGTCAACTTCAGTATCACGTCTCATCTCATGTGAGATATTCTTTCCAGAACTTGGTCTACCTTATGGATTCTCTAACCTATAAATTCATAGATTCTATAAATTCATCATCACAGAATAAATTACGTTGTGTCATGGTTTACAGTTTGGTAGAAGTATTTGCACTTTTTTGATCTGACACATATTACTTTAGAATGGCTTCTGAATGGCTTTTGACCATTTGAGTTATAGGACAGTCATCAAAACCTCATTAGTAGTTTCTTATAATTTGAATGACATATAAATGTTTATTGCTCCCCTATTAGGCCATCTCAATAAACAAGCAGAAATGTATTAAAAAGTCAACAATAACAATAGAATAGGCATTACAAAAGTCCCATAGCTAATGATAGTAAT
This sequence comes from Meghimatium bilineatum, assembly GCA_034231615.1. Lineage (NCBI taxonomy): Eukaryota > Metazoa > Mollusca > Gastropoda > Stylommatophora > Philomycidae > Meghimatium > Meghimatium bilineatum. The sequence goes on along the minus strand of CM067317.1, from coordinate 20,261,353 downwards.
TATTTTATAGCAAAATAAATGTGATAGATATTTATATTATACTAGAAGCAATGCTCTGCGTTGCCTAAAATAAAATAGAATAGATGCAAATATTTTTCGTATAATGTAGCAATGACTTTGATACGTTTCAGTTTCTACATATTAGCCTAAATTGAAATTAAATTGAAGGATAAAAACTGAACACAGGTCATTTACGTCAAATGCAATACAGAAGTTTCTGCCACTATGCCACGAGGACAATATATTTCAGTGCATAAATAGTAGTTATATAAAAGTTTTGTATTCATTGACATAATTGGTTAACCTCTGACTGTTGCACAACAAAGGTTAAATAAACAGTTGTTGGGTTTATACTTAGAAATAATATTTTTGGATTTCTTTCGACTCTTACGTTAAATCAACAGGTGCAGTACTATTTCTTCTTGGCATTTACTAATGCTGTGTATATATCTGTCTATGAGAAAATCGTAGAATATTGTTTACATCAGCCTTTCTATTGTGTTCTTAAATCTAAATCCATCTGCCGTTTGTCAAAATTGTGTAATATACCACAAATTACCTAAGTAAATGACACCCCAATTTTTATTGAAAATGATAAAGCCGTCGCGATTTCTATACCGGTGGAACACAACCGCATCACTCCGGAGCTAGCCATTTATATATATAGATGAGTGTTACAAGCTAACATTTCTTTTTTTTAATGAATAATTACAACAACAGCATTTTATAGGTGATTGATAATGATTTGTCTTTATCAAACATTTCAGACATCACAATACTCGCTTTGAAATTATTTAAAGGTGAAAGGAAAAGGTTAACTGGGTTGTGAACCAGTGTCACAGGACACAATTTCTCATAAGTGCGCAGTCTGTGGTTGACCAGAAACCGCTTGACTGGTGTGGCCTTCCGCAGTTGCTCAGCAATGATGGCTACATTCCTCAACCTTCCCAGAGCATGAGTACCCTACTTACTGGCGGCTGGGTGAACCAGTTGAGTAGTTTTTATTTCAAACCACAAATAAAAAATGGACTCAAAATCTAGTCAGTGGGCAAATGACTTAACATTACACTACGGTGGCTAGGATTAACATTACACTACGGTGGCTAGGAATTTAACATTACACTACGGTGGATATGAATTTAACATTACACTACAGTGGCTACGAATTGAAGGTTTAGGACCAGTACTCTTCCACATTAATTTCTCTTACTTCAGTCAATGGGGCAAAAAATGTCAGTGACTGCTTCTATCTTCTTGGAGTATCATAGCCTTTACTGATGACTACTAACGAGTACATGCATATTGTTTTATTTAATAAGTGAAATTGTTGTGTAATCTTAATTGTACTTACGTAAAACAGGTTTTTAAAACATTTTCACTTAGACTATCACTAAAACTAGTGGGTAATGATGTGCAAACAAGATAACATACAAATTATAATACACAAAATTTCAACCAAAAGGTCGTTATCAAGATACGTATAAAAAATCAAAAGACGGCGAATGGAAATTATCACAACACACAAATCTTAATGAGTCTCTCTCTCCACCTTATCCTTGTATTCCCTGTTATTTTCATGCTTTAAACTCATACAGATGGGAATGTTAGATTTATCCTCATGATACAGCTGTATTACTAAAGCATTTTAGTCTTTGTTTTTCTATAAATATTTCAAATAACAGGCAGTGTCTTGACTGAACTTGTTTTCTTTCTTGCAATCTTTTCTGGTTTTATTTACTCCTTTTCTTACACCTCTCATTTCAAATATGACATGCCTTATTCAGATACTATGTAATTACCTACAATGATGACATGCCTCCTTCAGATACTATGTAATTACCTACAATGAGAAAGACCAACATATAGAGGTGCCTGTGTATTGCTTGTCCTGAAAGGGAAGCAAAGAATAGCAACACTTGTTACCTTCCATGCTTGTCGTAAGAGGTGACTAACGAGGGTAAGGGGGGTGGAGTTGGCTGTCCCATCCCATAAATGGTCAAAGTGATCATAAGTCATGCTGAATTCGGATGTGTCGGACCAAAATGAGCAGATATCACAGCTAAGCTGTAAACTATGACACAGAGCATTCCACTACTCTGCAGGAGTGTGAGAAAGAAATAAGAATAAGATATGCTAGAGAGAGTTACTCTCTGCTCTGAATCTTGTGTTATAGTTTGTAAAAACAGACTGGTCAGAAATCAATAGCTAATTTGTTTTTAATACATCATCTAATTATGTAAAAATTTAATACATTAGCCCTCTGTAGCTGGCGCTTAAAAGGGGAGCAAAGAACAGTAGCACTTTGACCTGTCATGATCAGTAAGATCAGACTACGGAAGTTTTGACATGGAGTTGGCTTCCCATCTCAGATTAAAAACACCCAAAACTATGCTGAAGTCGGATGTGTCCGACCAAACGGTGCGGAAATCATGGCCTAGCTGTAAACAGTGACACAACACATCTCATTCTCTGGACAACATTTTGTTAACTGTTAACACAAGTTTGAGAATTAACACACTACGAAAAGAAAAATATCTGCTCACACAGCTGCCCTAAGCCATTATAGCTTGTTGGCTAAATCTTTGGCCACTATGGAACCTTGATCATTTAAATTTTACCTCTTGTGGCAAGGGTACGCTCTTTTTAGCTGTGGATGTTAGTCCAGTTTGACTATATCAGAGCTTATGATAATTAAAAAAATAATGGAGGTCTCAGTAAATTATGTCGCATAATACTATTTATGTAGGTTGCCAACAGTGGGCAATATCAGCGATTGTAGTATTAGATGTGCCCAATTGTCTTCTTCTAACAAGCCGCTGCCACATAAATTCACATGTGTATGATTGCACCAATTGGTACGAGGCTGCTTGACTTGGCTCTTCTCAGACTTCTATTTATGTGTAGTGGACCTGAGGCGTGCTTCATCACTCTTCATTCACTGCAAACCTAATTCTGCCTGCACACAAGGTGTGTGCCATGTCTGCCAAATTTTGAAAGACATTTAGGATGCTCACATTCTGAATTGGATGGCTTCATCTCAGTTTCCCCTTCCTCCAGTTGATTTATTGGTGTCAGTTCGAATACAGCATCAAACCATTGAGATCTTGCTGGTCTGAATCACAGGATCAAGGTTCTCTGATGCATTCTATGACAGAATGCAATTCCACAAGCTGGAAGGTTCTCTACTCCGGATGGCAACAACAGGACATGATGACATGAAAACATATAACTGTAAAATAGAATGCTGTTGGGTTATCATAAAAAAAGAAAGCCTCACTATACAGTCATATCATCTTATGTTAAAATATAATGTTGCTTGGTCTGGTGGTTGCCACCTGACCTTCCCTGTGATGATAGGAGAGTGTGGAAAGTCTTAGTTTCCAGCCTCTGAGTTAAAGGCATTTGCTTGTATGCATTATAAAGCAACCAACATAATTCATCATGTGATTTCCTGAGGAGAACATGCATTTTTTGTGCTATAGTTTTTATTCAACCAGCCTCTTATTTGGGTGGTCTTCTCTATTCCAGGATAGTGTTCCAATCTTTCAACAGGCTTTGAGGGTGAGTCATTTCTGTGCCATCCAGTTTATGTCTCTGAATTTCAGTTTGATTAGCAATTGGAATTGGACTTTGGTCAAGTTGAAGAGAGGTCTATTGATGCCTTACGCATCAGAGGAAACTAAGAAAATATCAACAATATTATCATGGTCAATTTTCCTAATAAATAGTTCAGCTCAGAAATTGCTTGAATATATCAAGGATAGCTTAATCAATGTCAAAAATCATTCCTTTCAAAAATTAAAAAACTGAACGGACAAAACTTTATCTCATGTACAAAGATAATACCTATTTTAAATATGCTTCCAAATTCATGTACACATTTTGAGATCTTTATTTTGTGTATAAATTTTGCTACACAAAATATTGATTCACAGTGCCACATTGGGCAACAAAATTCACAATGTACTGGTATATGAAAAGCTCCATCTTTCAGATGTTTCAATAAACTGAGATTACTTTATGTGTCTTTACTTGTCTTTAGAAATACATTTTTACATCTATTCTTGCGCTATTGGGAAGTAGAAGAAGAGGTATACCTAGAAGAAGATGGACAGATGACATCAAAGACTGTATGAAGATATCATTGGAGGAGGAAGACAGATTGGCACAGTCGGGTTCAGGACATCAATTGCAGAGACAATTCTGGAAAAATATGTCTATTGATGATGATGACTTGCCCTATCTAAGCAATGTCAACTAGTGTGAATACATATTTCATCAAGTGAACCTTGTCAAACTGAACCTATAAAATTCATAAATTTTGCAACTCAAATTCATGAACAAAAAAAAACAACTCACAATTCATGATCAAAATCAAATTTCAACTAATTCATATAATGAAATTTCTGTGGATGCAGATACCTTATTAATTTCTGTTAAAAATACTTAAGTGTGTGCAATTTTAACTCTGGCATTGCATAACAAGAAAATCTAGATAGTTGTTTAGATACTTAAGTAGTTGTCTATTATCACAAATCATCTTTTCCTAATCATTGAGAAGTCTTCTGTTCATTGAAATCATATTGAAGTAGTCTGACTTTAACAACTGACTAAATATAATCGTTGATGAATGTTGCCTACTCCACGGTTTATGATTTATATCTGTGTGTAAGTTTCCAGACCGAAATATGTTTTTTCTGTATTATCAGAATGTATGTATTCTGGCTAGCAGTGACTTATTTCGGACTGCTTACATATTACATTATATTAATGCCGCATAATGACAATTATATTATTCCTGAGTGACGTTAAGTTTCTGAGAGATGTAGGGTGCTTCCGAATAAACTTCTGTCCACAGCTTGAACTTGCTTGGTTTAAACAAGACATAACTCACTTGTAAAACTAGTTTGCAAGAAACAGTTGTGGGTGGGAGAAGAGACAGAGAAAATCCTGAATTAGCAACATCAAAGAATGATCTGAGCATGATTTTTCTACCCTTGTCTGAATTACAGAAGACAAAGTGTTTAGAGGGCTTTTTGTGCTGATCTCTCCAATGTGGCATGCATACAACCCAGATGGGTTATGGATTATTATTATTATTATTATTGGTGGTGGTCTGTTACACTGTTGTGGTTCATAAAAACCAAACTGTTCATATGCCAGCATCTCTAATAGAAGCTATGACATCTAAATATCACTCAATGACTACTTGTTCTATAAATGTCCATCAGTCTATGAAGTAGTTAGTATAAGAACAGGAATTTGGCAATCAACTCATGGAAAGTATGAAGAGGTGACAGATTCTTGATTAGAAACCAGCATTGTACTACTCAAGACATTCCCACAAGTGCTCAGCTCCATCAGCTATTCAACAGTGTTCACACTCAAAAATCCTGGTCAGATGTTGATTACATTATCTATGGATCTTTCCAGAGAGAGCATACTTCTCACCTCATCTAGATGACATAACTAATATAATTATGATGTATATCTAGAAAACATCAGTAGCAATCAGCACTTTTTTTCCATTAGTGCTGGAATATCCTGCACCTGTAGGTCTGTCCAGAAAGTTGTGATGTTTCTACTAGCCAGTAACCACTTCATCAGTTAGTATTCATGCTGGAATATCCTGCACCTGTAGGTCTGTCCAGAAAGTTGTGATGTTTCTACTAGCCAGTAACCACTTCATCAGTTAGTATTCATGCTGGAATATCCTGCACCTGTAGGTCTGTCCAGAAAGTTGTGATGTTTCTACTAGCCAGTAACCACTTCATCAGTTAGTATTCATGTTGGAAAATACTGCACCTGTAGGTCTGTCCAGAAAGTTGTGATGTTGTTTCTACTAGCCAATAACCACTTCATCGGTTAGTTTTCACCAATATTTCCACGTGCCTGAATTTGTATACACTTTTGTTCTAAGATTTGTTGTATAAACTGTGATATGTTATATATACTTCTATTTATTCTATGGATTCAATATTTCATTTTTCATTGCATATTCACTTCTATCATTTCTCCGATGATGATGCATGCATGAAATATTGTCATGACTATGTACTTATGGGTACAAAGTACCTCATTTTTAATTAGTGAAATGTTTTATTTAATGTTCAATTTCTGTATTGGTGAGTGTATTACTTTGTGGCATATTTGAAAGACTGCAGGTTTGCTAGTATACAGTACAGTGCATCATCTTGTAGTTATCTGAAACTGTAAGCTTGCCTGTTTGGTTCATTTCAATTACATTTCTCTTGGTCATCCCATATGCTTCTAAAAAGATCTCATCATAACATGACCCAGTGTTAACCAGTAACTTGTACAATGAATCATCATGTTTTGAATATTTCATACTTCTGGTGCTAATTGTTTTGTTATCCCATCTATATCATTTTTCCATCCAAAATCTTTCCTCTCATCCTCAACTTCTTTAGCTGAAAATATTCCCCATTGTCATCATGTTTTCTGAATTGCTCTTTCAAAAAGTTGTTGAATAGATAAGCTTTTGTTTGAGATTTATAATGGTAAAGGTTATAACTAAATTATTATAGAAATAGATATGACATGTTCTCACCGAGTTCCTATTTTTTAATTCATCACCCATTATCATCATCATGTGACATGTTCTTTCCAGAATGTTTTTTCTTATGGATTCTCTGAACTTCGCTATTCTTGGTTATTCCAACTCACCTGCTGCAGCTAGAGACATGTTTAAGCAATTCTTGATTAGAAACTAGCTTCACAGCACATATAGCATTCCCATATGTGCTCCGCCCTCCATTCCAGCAGCCATCCCAGTGTATGTAGACTATGTGTTATACAGTGTATGAATCTTGGTCAGTTGTTGATTGCGTGATCTTCGGGGCTTTCCAAAAAAATTACTTTTCCTCCCTCCCCTCTAAATACTTCCATTTCTGACATTCTCTGTATGTATTTTTTCTCAGCCTCATTGACGTCATCTTCATCTCTAAATGAATTTATTACTGCCCTGATCAAGTCTGCTTTATCTCTTCTCAGCATTGTACTGTATATCGCCGCATTGCTTGCCAATAAGTCGGCTCTCTCGTTTCATCTGACCCCAGCATGACCAGGGTAGAATATCCATGTAATGCTCTGGACAAATGAGTTGTTCAGTAAGTCCTGCCATTCTTTTCTCAGCATGTACTTTTCTATCTTGTGCAGCATGCTTTTGGACTCTGTGAGTATTACAGAGTGTGTTGATGTATTAGTTATCAACAAATTAAGTGCTGCTGTAACTCTCTCTATCTCCATTCTCATACTCGATGTGACAGTGGAGTATGCTGACAATTTCACAACCAGTTTCATGCCATTTCTGTAGGCAACAAAACCCTAAACGCTTCTATTTGTGTTTCTGTTAACTGAGCCATCTGTGTATATAATTATGTCCTGTGGTTTCGAGTGTAGCTGGGCGAGTTCATGCACTGTAACCTGGGCCATCCATTTTTGACACACTTTATCTAGTTTATTATTACTTTAGTCCATGATTTCTTCTGTGTCTACCTCCACCCATTCACTGCCCTTTCTTATTTCTTTAAATTCACATACTCTTCACAGTGTGCCTTCAGCCTATGTCATCCATGATCTGCCATGCTTGATTTGTTTTCCCTTTGACTCATCTAGACGTTAGTGTAATGGGTGGTGGTTGTATTCTGTCACTTTAAGGTACGACCTAACCTGTGCTACCTTATGCCACACTCTAATTCTTGGGAGATCAAGCAGAAATCTCATAGCAGAGATGGATGTATCCCTAGTACACCCCAGTACTGCTCTCATTGCCTCATTTTGGACTTTTTCCAATCTATCGACTTGTGTCTGTGACAGTGTTAGTAGGTCGAGGCCATAATTTATGACAGTGTTTGTTTCAACTATTTCCCCTTCCTTAAGGAAATTGTAACATAACATTTAGTAATAGATAGCAGCCATAAAAGTGAGTAACTGTTTTCCCAAACCAAAAGTTTTTCTAAACATAGGTAACCAAAATCACTAAAGTGCTCAGGAAAATGAAATAATTGCTCATGTAAAAGAAGGAAATTACATCTTTTTAAAAGGTTCAAACCCCCCCCCCCCCCTTTACTGACATATTTAGCCCTGATGAGTTACCATGTTAAAATAAGTTGATGAGTCATCTTTCAAGTTTGAGAAACATCACAGATTTCTTTCATTTTCTTCCATGCTTCCCGGCCATGTGTACAGTATGATTATGGGGATAAGTGATCTATGCCACTTCAACTTAAGGAGAAGTAATCCATGCCTCTCCAACTTAAGGATAAGTGATCCATGAGCTCCAACTTAAAAGTGATCCATGTCACTCCAACTTAGGTCAAGTTGGAATACTTTCTGCCTGGTTGTCCTACTCTTGGAGGGCCAGAAATAGTGTTCTATCCACACTTGTCTCTCCCTCTCTCTTGCAAAAAATTCATGTTATCCAAAGATGTCTGGTCCACAAAATCCATTCTTGTATCCACCGCTTCCTGGCTAGATGCAGATTGTTGTATGATCTTGTGGTAATTCTGTTAATTCCCTTGTTATGGACATATTGTCAAGGTCTTTTATTAAATTGTTAGTTCCAATTGTAAACATTCTAAATCTTCCCTATTCTGAAACTGGGTATTCTATACTTTTCTTATTCTGCCAAAACAGTAGGACATTTCTTATAATATGTTTTCAACTTCAGATTTGCGTGAAATATATTTGTTGGCAGCACTGAAAAATTGTCTTTGTCTGACTCATGTTTATATTTTCCTTTATGTTCCTTTGTGCTTTCTTTGTTTTATCTTGAACTTACAATTCATATTTATTAATGTTTCATATTATTGGACAGTTAAGTAAATAAAGCTTGCTTGCACTGATTCGTGTCTGCTTATATTTGTATGTATGTTTAAATGTTGAATTATTTATTGTCATGTGTATCAATTTGATATCAATATAATAATGCAGAGCTGTTAATTCCTATATGGATTATGGACAAATGCTCCTTTTTTGTAAAGAATAAATAGAAAAAGATACAGGAATCTGGTCAACTTGAAATAATGGTGATGAATGATGGGGAAAATTAATTGTATGTGCTATTTCCTTTTCATGGAGTGTTCATTCAGTGAATGAACATTGACAATTTATATTTGCTAATTTTAGCAGCCAGTTGTTGGTGTTTATTCCATCAGTATTCCTCTATTGACTTTCTTACTGTCATGATGTTCAGCTTATAAGGGGCTGTCCATAAATTACGTCAACAATTGAGCTTTAAGGAGGTTGAAATAGTTGGGGTCAGCAGTACTGTTTTTATACACCAATTAAATTATTTGAAATATTTTTCTAAAAATTTGAAACAAAACATTTTTTTTTTACTTTCTCTACTAAATATTTTTTGTTGGGAGGACAGATAAAGTTTGATATATTTAAACAAGGGAAAGGGGGGGTCCCTGAATTTTTGATGGGGTAAGGGAAAATGTTTGTGTAATATATGGACAGCCCCTAAAGTCTCTTGTAGTCATCCTCTGTTGGTTGTTAGTCTATATAAAGAATGGCAGGTGTGAAGATTCATTGCTTTGACAACCCCAGTTGGAAACATGGGGGGAAAATGGATGAGAGCTTTAGATTATCATAACAATCTACATGGAGTGGTGCGGTGGTCAAGCTGGTCAAAAAGCTCATGTCTGACATGGAGTCTCATATGGTCAATCTGATCTAAGAGTTCAAACAGCTCATGTATGACATGATTATTTGATGATTTATTCAGATGGGTCTTGTTGGGATGTCCATAAATTATGTAAACAAATTTGAGGGCGGAAATGGACGGGTGTTATATTGTATACAAGAATTTAATTATTATTTTCAGAATACATTTAAATAGTACATTAATGAAGTGCCATGTCGAGTGGTATATGCCATCATGTTTCTCCACAACTCTCTGTCTCTTTTATTGTTAATAAGTTCATTTGGTGACATCATTTTGTGCCACAGTGACAACCCATCCAGAAATTTCTTTCTTTGTCTATATATAATAATACATAAAATTAGTGTACATTTTCATTTTATGTTGTTTGAGGCATCTGTCCTGACATTTGGCAGTAGATTATTCATTATGATTTAATAACTAACATATTTCGCCTGTGTGTTGCCGGGGCCCGAAAGGAGAGCAAAGAATAGCAACACTGTTTACCTTCCATGCATGTAGTAAAAGGCGGATAAGAAGGTTATGGGATGGAGTTGGCTGTCCCATCCCATATAGGGTCAGTGACCCAAAGCCATGCCGAAGTCGGATGTGTCAGGCTGAAAGGCGCAGATATCGCAGCAATGATGTAAACCATGACACAGCACATTCCATTCTCCGAACTACATCCTGCTAATCTGCAGGAGTTTGAGAACGAACGCAGAAGAAGAAGACTAACAGATTTTATTTGAACCTTCTCCATACAAAGTTGAAGAATTTTTGCAGGATGGTTGTTCTATTTTATTTAATTCTGAAACTATTTCTTTCAAGCAAATGCGAGATGGGAAAGCACAGCTCATCCTGACGTCAGCAATAGATTGAAAATCGTTTTGACATTGCACAATTTGAGTCTGTTGCTCATAAATAAATAGAGTAATCATGTAGTTATCACAGTAGCAAATTAATACAAGAGCAAAAGAAATATTGCTTCAAATGTGTATACGCTTTGTTAATATTTGAATAATGTCAAAAGGAAAATCACAATCTGAAGAGAAATTTTTCACAACTGTACAAGTAAAGTTTTTTTTCTTACAAATATCCTGAATCAAAACTTCGAAATAGTTTCTATTCTTGGGTCAAGAGAAATATATATCATGAGTCAACATGGCAATGTTGAATACCGTATTACTGTACTGTATCATAACTGTATGAAGGGCCGGATTTAGACCTAAGCTATTTGAGATATTTAATGATTAAAAATAATTAGATAGTGTAATTTTTAAAAATTTGGGGGTCCCAATGAAAGTGGGGACCCTGAGCTATATCTTGTTTAGCTTATAGGTAAATCCGACACTGATTGTATGGTTATGAAGGAAGGAAAGGTACATTTTTAGGAAGGTTCCGAAGATCACGTAATCAACACCTGACCGGGACTCTACATACACTGGGATGGCTACTAGAACAGAGAGCGGAGCATTTATGGGAGTGCCCCAGGTGCTGTGATGCTAGTTTTTAATCAAGACGAATTGTTGTAAAGGAAGTTACGCTACCATATATTTATTTCCACAAGCGCCCTATCTAAATAGTGCTTGATTAGAGACTAATGTATTTTTCAGTACATCGGGGGGGGGGGGATGTCAGAGAGGGGAGTACCGCTGAGGCTATCATATTCCTTTGAAGTAGTTCTCACATCCTTGGGCCTCCCTTAGCACTCATCTTTCACCTGTGGCTCCCAATAGTTTGCAGTATGCGGCCACACCCCAGTAACAGCTTTGGCGGGCCCGGAGGTAAACACAGGGCATGCCTGCTCAAGCATGATATAATGGACAGCGCGAATGAAACATCTGATGTTCAACGGCTGGAAGGCACTTACCAGAAGAGCATTGTGAGACACACAGAACACTCAGGTCATCCACTGCATCTTGGTACATGTCCAGTCGTCTTGATTTATCTTGCCACTGGAACACTGTTGGATCAGGAAGAGAGAGAGTGTGTGGTCGACGAATTGCGCAACTCCTCCACACTTTAAACAAAATTCAGCGCTAGTCATTGTTCAACAATCATCAACTATTCAGCACATATACTGTAGTACTCCGCACATATAATGTAGTATTCAGCGCACATACTGTAGTATTCCACACATATAGTCATATGCTGTAGCGATTATTACATGTTTCGGCGTTCTCTGAACAGATCATTGTACCCTTTTCAGAGAGGCTGGGTCGACAACGGAAGTTATTGTGTAAACAGATAGTGAGCTTAGTTGTCCAATATTTCCCCAATAGTCCCCAATATTTCCATACTGTGAAGGTTTCCCTGAAATTATGGGGACTTGTTCTGTGACGAGTGAATTTGAACTCAATCATGACCGTCTCCAATAGAAGACCTCTGCGCAGAATTAATTACGCCTCCTTCGTTTCTTTTCTTGATTATTGTTGTGTTTCCGGTGGTCATTATTTATATACTTGGATCCACGTGGAAAAAAAATAGCAAAGGTGAGATTCTGCTCAGTAGATTGCGCTGTCGAAATCAAGAGAATTGCAATGGCGACTTTGAAACTTGCGGAAATGAAAAATCTTTGGCAAGGTACCAGCAGTATAGCCAAACTATGTATGACCAGAACATGCTTATTTCAAGCGACAATATACGGTTGTGAGGCATGGACATTCAATAAAACAATAGCAAAGAGAATCTATGCTTTCGAAATGAGATGAAGAATTTTACATATACCATGGACAACTAAAAAGACAAATTAAGAAGTTTTAAGATCAATAAATATCGAAGAGAACTGGCTCCTTAATAAGAAAACTGTGTTTTTGTTTTGTTTATTTGTAATATAAACAGACATAACAGCAGGGAAAGATTAATAACTGAAGGCAGAGTTAACGGCAATTGGAGAAGAGGGCGCCCAAGACGACAATGGTGCAGTGATATATCAGATTGCTTAAACATCTTTCTAGCTGCGGCAGGTCAACTCTCCCAGAATCGCGGAGTGTTCAGAGAATCCATAAGAAATACCATGTTCTGGAAAGAATATGTCACATGATGAATAATCATATAGTACTAATACACATTCAGGACAAAGTAAAATGAATATCTGTGAGGATGAACAGAACAACGTGCAATAAAAGTCACCCTCAGTTTCCTGGGTGAATGGACAATGAATGTGGACATGACATATGTATCAGAGTATACACAGATAAGTCAACACAAAATGCAGTACGGAATGGTGGAGCATACGTGAGCATAGAATACTCAAATAATGTTAGAGATACGATTAAAGCATAGACCAATCTATCGTCGTTTCTCTTTTTTTTTCTGTAAGACGTCGACGGATTGAATGACAATTGGTTTTCGGTCAATATAATGTTTGGTCGTGTGATATGCAGTAATATTGTGACGTCTCAAAATGTTGCTAACTCCTTCAGTCCGCATCATGTGCCTCTTGCTGTTTCCATTATCTTGTATGTTTTGCTGCTGGCCAACTTGGATTCATTCTGATTAAGTAGTCGAATCATTTTAGTATCTCTTTTTTTCCCCAATATATTTGACCACATTCGGTGTTCGAACAGTTCTAAAAATCTCTTCATTCCTCACATAATCTCTTGTTCTGTTTGCTGCTTTTCTTAAACATCTCATTTCACTCGTAGTAAGCTTGTTCTTTTGTTAGTGTCCATGTCTGACATTGAAAATGTTACCAGAATGCGCTGTCGTTCTCGATCTCTCTTGCCTTCATTCTTGCCTGTTGCAACTATGTTCTCCAGATTTCTCTATCTCATAACGTGTCCAAAAAAAATAAAGACTGTCTCTTTCTGATCTGTTAAGAATAAACCCACGTCTCTCTATCTATCTATCTATCTATCTATCTATCTATCTATCTATCTATCTATCTATCTATCTATCTATCTATCTATCTATCTATCTATCTATCTATCTATCTATCTATCTATCTATCTATCTATCTATCTATCTATCTATCTATCTATCTATCTATCTATCTATCTATCTATCTATCTATCCCTCCATCCATCCATCCATCCATCCATCTCTATCTATCTATTTATCTATCTATCTATCTATCTATCTATCTATCTATCTATCTATCTATCTATCTATCTATCTATCTATCTATCTATCTATCTATCTATCTATCTATCTATCTATCTATCTATCTATCTATCTATCTATCTATCTATCTATCTATCTATCTATCTATCTATCTATCTATCTATCTATCTATCTATCTATCTATCTATCTATCTATCTATCTATCTATCTATCTATCTATCTATCTCTCTCTGTCTGTCTGTCTGTCTGTCTGTCTGTCTGTCTGTCTGTCTGTCTGTCTGTCTGTCTGTCTGTCTGTCTGTCTGTCTGTCTGTCTGTCTGTCTGTCTGTCTGTCTGTCTGTCTGTCTGTCTGTCTGTCTGTCTGTCTGTCTGTCTGTCTGTCTATCTGTCTATCTGTCTGTCTATCTATCTCTCTTTATCTCTCTCTATTTCACTACCTCTTCATTAGTCTTTCTAGCTGTCCATGATACTCTCAGCATTCTTCTAGAGAACCACATCTTTGTTGTCTTTCAATACCTCGTCGTTAGTCTTTCTAGCTGTCCATGATACTCTGAGCATTCTTGTATAGATTCACATCTTTTATTGCCTCAAACTTTCCACTATCCTGATTATTTATTATCCAAGACTCGAATCCATATGTTAGATTCTATGTGTTAGTTAGCTCTGAATAGTTATCTTTCTCAGTTCTATTGGCATTGGTATCTTACACAGTTTATTCTTCATGTTTAAGAATTTAGCTAATGCCAGTCTTATTCTGTTTATCTCTGTTGAACTTCTTCCATCTGATGTCATTGTTATTCCTACATATTTGAATTGGTGGACCGGTTTGTTTATTTTGAATAGTTTGAGTCATTCACTTTGATCTCGAGCGCTTTCATCTTATGTGAGAAAGTCATCTCCACTATATAACCTCTAATATCTACATGGCAGATAAACAATGTTGTTATTCTTTGCTCCCATTCTGGCCCCGTTAACACACGGAAGAGATATGTATTTCAAGATCGGAGTAATTCATAAGTTACGTTCTGGCTTTCTTTAATTAAAAATAAATGTTAAGGCACAAATCTTCAACAGGTTTTATTGAACACTCAAATCACATACTCGTTTTTCTGAATAAAAAACTATTGAACTCCATTCTTGGTTGTCAGTTTGTGGTAGTTCTGACAGATGCAAAATCAGTACTCCAAGTCACCCGTATGTTACCGGGGCCCGAAAGGAGAGCAAAGAATAGCAACACTGTTTACCTTCCACGCATGTCGTAAAAGACGGATAAGGAGGTTATGGGATGGAGTTGGCTGTCCCATCCCATATAGGGCCAGTGACCCAAAGTCATTCTGAAGTCGGATGTGCGAGGCCGAAAGGCGCAGATATCGCAGCAATGCTGTAAACCATGACACAACGCATTCCGTTCTCCGGACTACATGCTGCTTATCTGCAGGAGTTTGAGAACGAACGCAGAAGAAGTACTCCAAGGCGCTCTAGTCGGAAAACCAGCCAGTCTTATAAACACTAATGACTGAACTGTGCAGCCAATTTAAGGTAGCCATGCTACCATCTCATTTTAGAATATCAGGAAATAAGAAGTTGGATCATACGACTACGCAGGATACTACCAACAACCAACCAGATGTAGGAATCACTCACAGAAAGAAAGAAAAAATACCACAAATTAAAAAAAAATTAAATGATCAAATTAATCAGACCCGTCGAAGACGGATGTGTCGGACCATTGTCGCAAATAAAACTGCGACACAACGCATTCCAATTTTCTGGACTATATCCTGTTGGAAATCTAGTATGATCATTGTCCTGCTACAAGGGAGATCCAACGGGAGTTTGAGAATGAACGCTGAAGAAGAAATCAATCAGAAAGCCACAAGCACCAACACAAGATGACTATCAAAATATGAACAGACCAGAACATGTTACAATTCTACACATAAAAACAGAACGTAAACGACTCCGCAGTCACATGTACAATCTACAAAATTCAGGATCGGCAACGCAGCCATGTGGACAGGCAGCACAGACTACAGAATATATGCTTTAGGAATGCCGTGCATATTGCCCCGTATAGACAATGCACTATAAACCCCTTCTATCTGTTGGTAGAATCTATGACAGTTAAGCAAGAAATATTTAATTGCATTTTCTTCTTCACAATCTTCACGTAACTGTTCAATTATTCTATGTAATGAGGTTGCTAGTCTTAGTAGCACTAGTTTCACGATGATAGGGATATTTAGCTTTTCCTTAATTTGACTGAAGTTAAGAGGGTTCCTGTATTTGTCCCCTTTTGCACTGCCATTTTCTATCCGCTCCTTTAGTGTTGTATTTTATTATTCTCCTGCTTTCAAGTACACAACCACCGTGGTATGTTCAGTTATCTGCCACTTTCTTGTGTGAGTAATTTTATATACATACTTTAATCGTGATTGGCCCTTTTGAACCGGAAGTACAATACTGAATGGTTGAGAAAGAAATGGAATAGATTTATTTTTCAAAACATAATAATGTGGATTATGTGTAACTTCAAGTGAATTCACACGCCGTCAGCTTCATTGCGTGCTTTTATATGACAAACACAAATGTGGAAGGTAAGTACTTTTATTTTTTAATATATGTAAGTACAAATGAGTGTTGAATATTTGTTGTTTCTCTCAGTGTCTTCTCAGTATCGCTTTTAACAAGTAACAGTGCTGCCATTGGATTGAAGAAACCGGTCACTACTACGACTACAATTCGTGCTTTATTGACTCATGTCGTCTGCATCAGTGACTCACACACATTCATCTAACAAAAGAACGAAGACGTTCTCATAATCATAATGCATATTTGGGCGATTTGTACTTTGACAATTATGCTAAAGTTTGGTTATTACAGATTAAAATGATTATGATTCCCAATTATTATTAAGATTTTAGTGTAGAAAAGGAATCTGTTCCTCTAGATTATTAGTCTTGAGTCTTAGATAAAATGTTAATGTAGGCATGCGATGCCTATTGTCAACCAGCCTATGTATATATATTATAATTTATGGTTGTGCTAGCGGTTTAATACTCACACTGTAATTAAATGTTGCTAGCGCAAAGATTCTTCAAAGGATATAAATATAGTTAATCGGTAGTTATTTAATACAGCGAGTAATACAACGCCAATAATAACGGACAGCTGTAGTCTTCATCAGATATTATTTATGCCAATTTTGCGGCTCATATATGATGGTAACCTACTACTAAATATTAGGCCTAATTAATAGGCTCTATTGCAGAGTCTATACTCTTAACTAAGCCTTACTAGGTCCTATAAAAATATATCCTACAATTTAATTTATTAGCTAGCCTAAAGACTTAAACTATTGTTTATGATTATCAGTAGGCCTATAACTTGAACATCAGCTGGCCTGTTTATAATAATTCTTTGGTTACTTAAATGTAGACCTACTGTAATAGTGTAGACCTAGTGTAATACTTCAGTAATTGTAGCAGTACTACTTAGACTACTATATTACGTCGGTGCCATGGGCTGGCAAGTTAAATAGTATGACGAATAGTACAGTACACATGAATGGTACTTGTTGGCTATGTTTTAAAACAAATATTTGTCAATATTTTTCACCAACTAACACAGCAGCTATTTGAACTAATAATAACTGCGGCTGCCATTTCCATAATGTGTGTTACTAGTTGGCATTTCTTACATTTGGCTGAAAAATCGCAAATGTGAAATAACATTTAATTAAAACAAACAGAACATAAATATAAAACATAACTAGATTGTAGCAAGACCATATTTTTAATGGTGTTTACTGTCCTGAATATCCTTACATCATAGTTGATAATCTTCATCTTCAATAGGTCAGAATGTAATTTTAGTCCAGGGTTTTTCTTTGGAGACTGAAATATAACGACTTGATTTATTTATGTAGGTTTCTTTCTCAACAACCAGGAACTATGTTTGGCTCGTTTTGTTTTTATTTCAGCTGAGGCAATTTTAGACACACTAGTGAAGCCTATTATCTCATCGTCCCACTGAAAAAGACATTTATGTTTTGGTTCCTAGTTCCTAGCCACTTATTGATCTAAAAAAATCTGATTTATTTCACATCTGAAACATCATTTCTTACAGTCATCCTCCTTCCTAGACTGAGGTTTCTTTGCATGTAAAATGCAACAAATTTACAGAAAAAAATCATTGTGAT
This sequence comes from Meghimatium bilineatum, assembly GCA_034231615.1. Taxonomy (NCBI): domain Eukaryota; kingdom Metazoa; phylum Mollusca; class Gastropoda; order Stylommatophora; family Philomycidae; genus Meghimatium; species Meghimatium bilineatum. The sequence goes on along the minus strand of CM067317.1, from coordinate 20,243,416 downwards.
ATCTGTTTAATTTTATTACGAAATGATGATGAATGCAGCATAGTATTTGAGTGCATACATTTGAAAATAAAATGTTAATTGCTAAATTACATTTGTTAACATTAATCAATATATTTAATGTTAATTGATTATGATTAATCTGTTTTTAGTAGAGGGGTTAGTGATATAGTCTGACAGTTCCAGCTTATGTGAATTTGGTTGTGGTTTGTGTACAATGGAAGTCATGCCATTTGGTACTTTATGGGCAGCAGTAGCTATTTTTTGACACAACATACATATATTATTAAAAAAAATGAAATATCGATAAAGATGCATTTCACAGTATATAAGACTACTGTCGGATCCAGTGAGTCACACGCAACACATTGAGAGGCCCCTCGCTCTCCTTAGAAGACTCTTGGGGACTCAGTGTCAGTATGTAGAGAGCAGATGAGTTCAGTGAGGTTATGAAACTATGCATAATATTTAAAAGTTTGACATCCGGCCGCATCTCCCAATATGGACCTGCCATTGACTTTCACTGCCCATGCTATCTGAATATGTAAGTGGGACACATAAATTCAATAGTTGTTGAAATGTCTTGTATATACAGGATATGTTTCAATAATTATTTTACTGTTATGAATGGATAAATATTAATCTTTTGTTGACCTCAGCTTTTGGGGGATTAACCAATGCCATAAAACACCTGGTAGCCGTGGTAGTGCCATGTTAAATCAATTCCCTGCCAACGAGAAGACACATGTTTTGAGTTCACTAATTATTCATGGGTTGTAATAAAGTTACTTACATGTTTCATCCAGCCACAAGAAAGTAATGTACAAGGGTTCATGCTCTGGGAAGGTAAGGAATGACATTGCTACTGAGCAAATGCGGCAGGTGATGCATCAGGCGGTTTCTGGTCAGCCAGCCACTGACTGTGCAGCTGAGCACATTGGAAACCATGTGCTGTGGCACTGTGGTGCATTTTGCATGGCCAACTGTTATAGATTTAATACAGACTTAATCTAGTACTTGAAGGATGTTTTTTTTGTTTCATTAGAGATAAATAACAGCTTAGAGTGCCAGTACAAATGAACATGCTTGTAGCTGTGTTAAAATACTGTGTCTCTATGGCTGCCTGACAGGCCATACCTGTCCGGTTGCTCCCAGTATGCTCTGAAAGACATTATATATTGTCCAGAGATCTGCACTGCTGTCTAGTCAAAGAAATTACTGACTCAAATGTCCTAACCATCTTAAGTGACGATTCTTAATCAGAAATATATTTCTGGAGAAAATGTTTCTGTGCCCATATCCTCAGAGTCTGTTGCTCACAATTGCTCAGTGCAAGCTTCTTGAGTCACAGAGAAGCATCACATATTGGAGGCACAGAGAAAATGTAGTGCCAACAAACAGATGTCTAATTCTGATCATACATGTGGCATGGGATTGTGCTTTTCAGTCATCATCACTGAAAACACTTCACTAGCAAACTGTGTTGGCACAAAACAAAAGGGCTAATGTTATTGAAGATGTCTGTTTACAAAGAATACCTGCTACAAATACGTTTGTTACAGACTCATGGAGATAAAAAGATGAAACAAAATGAAAAGGATCATCCAATGAGGAACATTGGGGGTGGGGGTGGCTCTCTCAGTGGGTAGCTTGCAGATAGATGCCTCTGGCAGCAGTCCTAGAGACTGACATATGTACTGCATCATTATCCATATTTATGCTAACACTGCTTATCTGCCCTTATTTGGTTTTTCGCTACATTCCAACGTTTTAATATTATAATGTTATTTTTTGTTCTGCTAAAAATGTAGGCATCTCTCCCTGTAGAGTATCCTGTTTTATCACTGCCTGCGATGGACAGCTATTATTACTCTGTGTAGTCTCTCCATTTGTGTGACTGATTTCAAGATCACTACATAATATTCACAAAGAGTGACAGCAAACAATAAAGATAACTAGCTCACCAGAATTGAACAAATCATAATTCTCAAACTCGTACAGCACACAATATGCCATCTTTATAATACACTAACAGTTAGAGCTTTTAGTGAATGTGTCTGTAGCCCTTTTGAGCTGGCTTGAGTTAATGTCTGAGTGTCTGGAAAATGTTCTGTATGCTTGAATCCAATGTGCAACATCACTATAACAACCTGGCTTGACAACCCCAGCCAGATGGGACATATTGGTATGCACATGTTTGTATGTTGGTGGGGTATGAAAACCATGCTAAGAATTGCAACACTGTGATATACCATGAATGATCTAGGAGGCAACCAAGGAGATTGTGGGTGTGGTTGCATATTCGATTCTGTAGAGCAGTTACCTACCTATAAGCCATATTGAAGTCAGATGTGTCAAGCCTAAATGTGAATATATTGCATCCAAGCATAAAACATAAAACAACACATTTCATTCTCTGTACTAAATGTTAACAAGCAGGAGTTTGAAAACAAATGTAGAAGACATGCACATACTCACTTGCATATGCTTTACAGCAGCGTCTTCTATAACCTGATTTATTTTGAGAACCATTACTAAAATATATATCATAGACAAGGAAGTATAAAGATAATGCACATGTAACAAACCTGATAAACCATTCTAAGATAGACATCATCCTTGTTTCGAGTTACAAATGAAGATAAAAAAAAATAGCCATCAAAGATACTGCAGCTGAAATTTGAAAGATAAAGTAAGTGACGGAAAGATAATATTTTCATTATACAATTACTGATTGTTCATGTGCTGTTGGGATTAAAAAAGAGGATCAAATAATACTAACACTATGATCTGTCATAAATGAGATAAGAGTTCATTAAGGGGGGGGGGGTAGACTGTGGAAGGAATTCTTTAGCCTCATTGTCTAGATAGAAAGGCAAGCCAAAAAATAAGGTGGACAGCTATCGCCCAATAAGTCTGACCAGCTGTGTTTGCAAATTAATGGAGCGCCTGGTAAACAAAAGAATGATGTGGTTCCTAGAAAAAAATAACATCCTGCTAAATCAGGAAGCTGGCTTCAGAAAGTGTAGATCAACTGAAGATCAGATTACACTAATTGCCCAGGAAGTAGAGGATGCTTTCCAGGAAAAAAAGCAGACATCAGTGGTGTGGGTAGATATGGAAAAAGCCTTTGATTGTGTATGGAAAGATGGACTCCTCCTTAAACTACAACAAAACAAAGTGACAGGGTGCATGTATTACTGGATAAAACACTACCTGCACAACCGAAAAGCAGCAGTGAAGCTTGAAATGAAGCATAGCAGAAAGAAACTCTTTAAGCATGGAGTACCACAGGGAGGTGTTCTATCCCCCACTCTATTCCTTATATTCATGAATGACATTGACCAAATTCTCTCGCGTAAAGTAAATGCTGCAATGTATGCTGGTGATATGGTGCAGTGAAGAGAGCGTTGGCACAACAAAAATAAGGTTGCAAGAAACTATGGACAATTTGGCCAAGTGGACAGACCAATGGGCCATGTCTATCAATGCCCAAAAAACTACCTATACCATCTTCAGCATGTCCACCAAACCACAGAAAATCCTACTAACCATAAATGGTCAAACATTGCCAAAAGATGAGACACCTACATACCTTGGAGTCACTTTTGATCCAAGACTTACATGGAAACAGCACATAGACAAGTGCCAAACAAAAGGTACAATGAAGACAGCACTCCTTAAAAAATTGACCGGAACAGATTGGGGTGCAAATGGAAAAATTCTAAGTAAAGCATATACAGGTTATGTAAGACCAGCTTTGGAATATGGAATGTCAGCATGGGGGACTGCAGCCAAGAGTAACACTCAAAAGATCTCAAAGATACAAAACCGCAATCTCAGAATTATAACAGGAGGTATGAATACTACCCCAATCACAGAAATGGAAACATGCACAGGTTTGCCATCAATGGAAGAAAGAAGAAATGAAAAAATCCTCACACAGTATGCAAAGTTCAAATGTTTGGAGAGTCATCAAATGAACCAAAGACTAAGCAGACCTACAAAAGAGGTAGCTTTCTACACTCCGCTAAACAGCTCCAGAAATCACTCACAGATACAGACCTACAAAACCTAAAACCACTAAACACCTTTAACACATACCCAACATGGGATAGGAAAAACTTCCCAAGAATTATGGACAATATATCAACCATTATTTTGAAAACAGAAACTACTATACAAGTACTAAAGGAGACAACTAAGAATCACATACAGAAAGCATACCCAAAGGATATATGGACACATGTATATACAGATGGATCAGCGAAAGAGGCAGTATTAGATGGAGGATCAGGAATATATATAGTAACACCAGATGGAAAAGAAATAGAGAAATCCATATCCACAGGCAAACATTCCACAAATTTCAAAGCAGAAATGGAAGCCAAAATGCTCATGAATTGCTTGCTGAGTCACAACAGACATGTAGTATTTATAACGGATGCAAAATCAGTATTGCCGGCATTGAAAGATCCAAAGAACACGAGCATGAATGAACGTACGGCCTGCTTACTACACCTCAGAAGTACCACCAAAGAAACAGTACTGCAGTGGATCCCAGGTCACTGTGGCATACCTGGAAATGAAAAAGCTGATCTCCTGGCATGGAAAGGGGGATCACTGGAACAAATAGAAAATGATAATACGTACTATGAAAGTAAGACCATGTTAAAAGCAGAATATAAGAAAAAGTGGAAGCAAATGCACCCAACTGCAGAACCAAATGACCCCTACCGCCAAATGTCACGCAAGGAACAAACCATCATTTTCAGACTACGAACTGGTCACAACAGACTGAGAAGTCACATGTTCCGAAAGCTGAAGATTGGTGAGACAGACCTGTGCAACTGTGGACTGAGCCCAGAGACTGCAGAACACATTCTTCATCCCTGTCAACTCTACCAAGAAGAGAGGGAGAAAATATGGCCTACTGAGACGGCACTGCTTCCAGACTTGAGGGGTTCCATGGATGACCTGAAACGAATCACACAATTCATTGAAGCTATTGGTGCTGTAACCTGATATCTGACTGAAGAACGATGAAGAAGAGAAGAAGATTGTCTAGATAATGAAGTCCAGGCAGAAGTTGAATGTGATGGACTGAAAGACATAATTATCATAGCTTGTAGACTTGCAGCACAGCCTGTTTATAGGCACATGACTTAGTGCTCATGGTATAATGCTCAGGATAGTGATATACTGAAACCATGATCAAGCAATGATCAAGGTCTAGAAAATGCATTCAGTTGTCTTCTAATTAACCATGGCATCAAAGAGAAACTGTTACAGGCAGTCAAATTGTCTAATTCCACAAACATGTGAGTGTTCGTCTCAAACTTGGACACAAGTTTCTCATTAGTGAATGAGTCTTTACATCCTCTCATCTAAGAGAGCCAAAACCAAATGTAGTACAATTCATGCATTTTACATATCAGAACCAGGTTCTCAGATGTAAAGCATTTTTTATTCACGAGCATAGAGGGAATTGACCGCCTAATTATGACAAGTTCACAAGCAGTGGAACACCTTGTCAAAGATAGATTAATTACAGTCCAAAATCAGGTAAAAGTGACCAAACTTTTGACCCTAAATACTTTATAGTCTATTTGGCATGTTTTTATGCATACTTTTCTTAGTGAACTTATTTCTGGCAATTAAGTGGTACTCGATCATGTCAACAAAAATTTCTTTGCAGCCAATGGGCATGTAGGAGTGAAACAGTTCATACTTTTTCAAATACACCAAAACATAAATTTCATAGCCAGTGATATAAAATTGTCAAATTAGAGCAACTTTGGTCAGAATGAAAGTTGCACATATCATAACCAAGTTGTAAACAACATAATCTGGACTACACCTTGCCAACCAGCAGGTTTTGAAGAAAGAATGCAGAAGAAAAGAGCTTGAGATCATGTTCATAGTTGAATGTCTTCACATATTTGAGATCATGTTCATAGTTGAATGTCTTCACAGATTTGAGATCATGTTCATAGTTGAATGTCTTCACAGATTTGAGATCATGTTCATAGTTAAATGTCTTCACAGATTTGAGATCATGTTCATAGTTGAATGTTTTCACAGATTTGAGATCATGTTCATAGTTGAATGTCTTCATAGATCTGAGATCATGTTCATAGTTGAATGTCTTCATAGATTTGAGTTCATGTTCATAGTTGAATGTCTTCACAGATCTGAGATAAAAAGTTGTTTTCCAAATATCTCCGCGATATAATAGATAATTACTTAGATATTATTTTGCAACTGTGATTACCAATTTGTGGACATACTATAGTTTTCTGTGCAATGTAAAGTAAACCATTTACTGTCCCTTTTGGGGGATTAATAATAGATATTGATTGCTCTACTATTAGCTAAACATCACTAGCTAAATATGATTAGCTAAACTTCATGCCATGGTATACTGACAATTTTTCAGTATTTAACCGAGGATAGTAGGTAGTTGATGAGTTTACCTCTCCTTTGGAGAGACACGCTTCTTTCAACCAGCGGATAAAGTTCAAGTAGGCTATATCAGGACTCACTACCAAAAAATATTTACTTAATTAACAGAGGATACTGATCTGTGATGGAACGTGTGGTGTGGTCCCATGTACAGTTTGTGTGCGTGCACGACTGTAGTCTTGATTATAAGATTGTAAATACTTGTTAGTGGCGACTACTCAGCGGTACACTTTATTTATATAAGAATTATACTATTTTGGTATTGCTTATTCTCATTCTTTGTTTGTTACATACTCTAGTATAATACCAAGTTGTGAAGATTTTATCCAAGTTGCATTTTTTATTAAAACAAGGGAAATAATACAATAGTATATTATTTTATTCAAGTATTTCATTGGTTTACTCCCTTGATAATCATATGCAACCCTATTCTTATAAATATTACGGAAAGGTTACTGGTCAATTAACCCACTTTACCTGGTGTATTCATAGCGAATCAGTTGGTCCGTTGAATGTTTTGATTCATGTGTTGTGGGAAGGAAACAAATCTTTCACAAGCTGGTAGAATCAAGCAATCTCTTACAATTGTGTCAGCAGTGATGCAGACCGTACACGATTATGATCAGGATGTAAAACATATTTGTTTTATCTCTATTGACACAATTATTGTAAAAAGTATATTCAAGTTGAACTATACATATCTTTTTGCAAAATTACATAGTGTACTCTATCTCAATAAATGATATTAAACAATTTACAAAATTATTGACATTCTTAGAAGTAAGCAGGCAACATACAAGGACAGTGAACTACAATGTCACTTCCATAGTGATTTAATCTTTCTTTGAGTGTATGCGCAATGACTAACAGTTCCAAATCTCAGATGGTTGGCGAACATTTTTCTAAGTCCAAAATGGCGCTCATTTCTTTCAGCGTCACATTACAAGCTCATCTTGACTTCTTTATTAGAGATATGCAATAGTGATCAATAGACAATTGTTTATTCGTTTTCTTTGTCCTTTTTTAGGGTTCATTCTCAAACTCCCCACCGGACCCCTCTTAGAGCAGGACTATAGTCATACTAGATTTCCAGCAGGATGTAGTCCAGAGATTGGAAATGCGTTGTGTCGCCGATGGCGACATTTGCTTCGCTGAACTTACACGTCTGACTTTGACGGTGGTAATTATAATACGTTCAGTATTTTACCACTATCACTGAATGTTTGACGTCTGTAATCATATCACTAGTAGGCCTTCCACGAGAGAATTAGTTCTCGTACTGCACACTCTGGTCACTAATCTTAAAGCTAACCAGTCAAACATACTTGATTTTATGCCGATGTTTTGCGTCTTTTCGACATGGCCACATACGTCTTCGTCACACTCATTAATTTTCTTTTGGCTGTGCTGTTTCTCGTGAGTTTAGTTTGTCAGTCGGATCTATTGTTGACATACGATAACGTGGCAGAATGGGCAACATACTGTTCTGTCTTTGCGCTGAACACCCAAACCACTAGACACGAATATAAATGTAACTCCTCCCAAATTTGACATCACCACCAGCCATAATCATCAAAATACAACTGTTGAATTTCAGAGAGAGACAACTGAGTGAAAAAGCAATCGAATATAATCAAGATTTAAACACAGTATTTGTAGACCAGGAAAAGGCATTCGACAGTAGATAGAAACATTATATGGGAAACCTTAGAAATGTATAACATCAGAGGACAACTGTTAGATAACATAAAAGCGATATATCAAAAATGCCAAAAGCTCAGTAAGAACAACAGATGGAATGACTGAACCTTTTGAAACAAGATCTGGAGTAAGACAAGGATGTGTACTTTCACCCCTACTTTTCAACATATACATGGACAGAATAATAAAAGAAGCTCATATCAACAAAGGGAAAAAAATTGCAAATAAACCTGATGAAGAACTTAATAATGAAATCAATGAACTATTATTTGCTGATGATCAAAGTTTCATATACAAAGATGAGGAAACTTTGCAACAGCACATCAATGCATTGTTGTTAGCATGTCAGAAGTACAACATGAAAATTAATGTACAAAAAACAGAAGTTATGAAAATTAGCAAGTCTTCAACACCAATGAATATAACAATAGATAACACCAAAGTGAAACAAGCCAAAAAATTTAAGTATCTAGGCAGCATTTTTTCCGAAGATGGAAGACTAGACAGAGAAATAGAAACAAGGTGCCAGAAAGCAAACACAGTGACTTACCAACTTTCACCATTACTTCTTCATCCAAAGATCAAGATGGAAATTAAAAAACAAATAATATCTACAATTTTTATACCAACACTGTGCTACCAATGTCAAACATGGTCTTTAACAGCTTCGCAGCAAAGAAAAATCGTCACATGTGAAATGAAGTGTCTGAGGAAAACTGCAATGGTTACCAAACTAGATAAAATAAGAAATGAAGAAATTAGGAAAAGAGTTGGTATAATATCATGTATGGAACATATTGAGAGACAGCAAGTAAAATGGTTCGGTCACCTTATGAGAATGAAGCCAAACCAAATACCAATAAGAGCATATAATACAAGAATATCCGGGCGTTAAGCCAAAGGTAGACCAAGAAAACGGTGGATAGAAAACATTAAGATAACCTTCAACAAACATGGACTAAATGCAACCTCGGCGACACATCTGGCCTTGAAACGACAGTTTAAGATACTACCCCTACGCTTAACGGCAAGTGTGAATGCGATCAACAATCATTCACCTGGGGGTAGACAATAGAATTTCAGAGAGTTCATTTTAAACATGCATACTGGGACATTTTTCGAACATGGTTCGATTCCATGAAATACGAGCGATAACACTCATGTTTCTTATGTGCACTGGGGGGGGGGGAAAGAGGGAATGGTAGTGGGGAAAGATTCCTTCCAGAGCTTCGCTCTCTTTCATACCCAGAAAACTTCCCGACCTGCTTTCCTCTTTAGAGGCTTTTACTATTCTAGACTTTCCAAACGTAAATTTTATGTCAAGAAGTGTATAGCTGTGAATCTGATGTAAAAATGTGTGTGGTGTCTGTGTGTATGCATATGATAAACTGAATATTTTGATTTGGATGTGTTGTTTCACGACTGTCACAATTATTCATGCTTATATAGATGTCTGGCGGTCGAGTTCGAAACCCGCCTCAGACAATGGTGCATCCGGACCGCTCAGAAAGCAATGACAAACTACCAGATGTAATACTGTCAAGAAAATAACTACAACCAAAAATGCTGGGTTGCTGTTTCCATCCTGGATATGCTAGCAATATATGAGACATTGTATTTGAGTAGAAACATTTTCAAGATGTGAGATAACAGAATGAAACCGTGCCCCCAATCAATGAGATTCCACTTCTTCGTTCGTCTTATCAACACTTAGGTGTTGGGAAACAACACCATACTAGAAATGCGAGGGTTGTGGTAATACAAGGCAAATCTTATCATGTCCGTTTAGTAGTAACATTACTGCATAGTGTTCACTAAAAATGTGTGTAATATTTGATGTTGAAAGTGATTATCAAAAATTTAACTTTTCACGATAACCAAGCCCTTCTTCAGATATGTCCTGCGTGTTGGTGACACCAGTGGGTAACTGTTGACTGATCCAGGGCCGTGGGAAAGTTGTCAATAAGGGGAATATGTTTGCCTAACAAGTATCAAGAAAATCATTCGCACATTTCTTGTACAATTCCTTCACTTAAACTGATTTTTTAGTGGCCTTTTTTTTGTTTTGAAAATCGTTGGGGAGACAGTGTGGGGAGTGTAAGCAACCTATTTCTTACATTAACGAGTACCAGAATAGTATAATCATTAGGTTACGTATGTATGCGTGAACTTTTCCTAGTTATCTATACAGATAACATCTATCTATCCATCCGTTCATTTGCCTCTTTGTTCTGTCTGTTGCCTTCTGTCTGATTATTGTTTGTCAATATGTTTATCTGCTTGCTGTCTATCTGTCTGCCTAGTGGTCTGTAGCATTGTTTTTCTTTTCTTTTTTGCTTGTTCGTGCGTCAACGTACTTTTTCCATAGCACCGATATCTGAACCCCCCCCCCCCCTTTCAACCACCCCCCCCCCCAACCAAAAAAAAAAGAAATTGTGTCTTCTTGGTATGTCCTATTTTAATTATCTCTCTCTCTCTCTCTCTCTCTCTCTCTCTCTCTCTTGTCGCCACGCCATGAAATCTGTCAGATGTCTGCAGTTTATGGACTAAGTGCATTTCTGACTCATCCATTTTGAGCACTCTGTACATGTGACGTCTGATGTCCCCTCATGATGTCTCAAGATATGATTTATTCTTGACTTGACATTTGGTTATAAGTTCTTAAATGACTTTCTTTCCTTCTCTGTAAGCACTTTCACTAGGATGTAACTTGTGATTGGGTGTACGATATAATACCAGTGTTATTTGGTATTTTCTCTTCATGTCTCACGTTATGTATTCGTTAAAAATGTTTAGAGGGTTTAGTTTTTTAATGTTCGTATCTGAGATGGTATCATAAAGATATCTAGTATCACGTTGAAAGAATCGAATGTACAATAAAACTGGTTAAATAAGGTTCTCTCAAGAAAATTACTATATTATTGTTTTCCCCCTTAATACACAGCAAGGTTCTCTCCAGCCTATTCTTCTTATGCGTTCGTTCTCAAACTTCTGCAGATTAGAAGGATGTAGTCCGGAGAACGGAATCCGTTGTGTCATGGTTTACAACATTGTTGCAATATCTTCTACTTTCGGCCTGACACATCCGACATCAGCATGGCTTTTGGTCACTGACCCTATATGGGATGGGACAGCCAACTCCATCCCATAACATTCTTAGTCGCCTTTTACGACATGCGTGGAAGGTAAACAGTGTTGCTATTCTTTGCTCCCCTTTCGGGCCCCGATAACACACGGGCGTCTCCAGCCTATATTCTTGCCGTATCAAACGACACAACAGCTTAGAATAGAGAGGTCCATTAATTGAAGGAATGATGCTAGGATAACAAAAAGAGAGCACAAGATATCAATGACCACCTGAATATGGCACTTGCGGATGCAGGACGATTATTACAAGATCAGGCAGAGCTTCTAAAGGCTGCTACATTCTGTCAAGGATATGCTACCTGATAATGACCTGAGATAGATTTGCCAAGCTTGTTTCCCTCCTTCATACAATCTGTAGTTTATTATGCAAATAACGTGATTGGATCATATTTTTAGAAACTTCCAGTCCAATCAACAGTCCACGCATAATGACATGACAGTTATCACATCCCATTGGATCTGAAATGTCGCACCGATGTAGAATGTGTCAGGCCGATAAACACATCTATCGTATCCAAGCTTTAAACCTCGACACGTATCATTCTGTACCCTGCACTACATCTCGCTTATTTGTAGAAGAGAACACGCAGAATAAGTTGAATCCGCCGGATATTCTTCTACAGCAGGGATTCTCAACATTTCAGACGACTATCACAGTCCACATGTAATTGTTAGTCTCTTGAGCACTTTTTTAAAACTCGTATTGCGTGAGCGCAATGTTGAGAATGCCTGATCTCCAGAAACCAAGTTTACTTACTTGTAAGTGCCGTCTCGTTTTACCAATTTGCATAAATATAGCTGACTGGTCAAGTTTATATTGTAAATGTCAAATTATTTTTAAACAAAATAATATATTTTCCCTTTTTATAATTAGTATAATTGTGGCCATTTTCTATATTTCATGATTTCGGAGGTTATGATGGTATGTGTGCATGAACCACGACCATCATATGTTATATCATTATTGTAATATTCCATGATTTAAATCAAATGAACTCACGTCTGCAAGTTGAAAAGGGAATTCAACACTATAAGATATATATATATATCTATATATATATATGGAATTGAATGGCCTTTTGCGTCTTGCAGACAATCAATTAAGGAAATTAAAGCCAATGATAATTTTCTCTCAGGAATAGAAGACTTTCTAAGCGATCATGTCACAGAAACAAGATTTGTGTTTTCGTCTTTCTCTTTTATCTTCCATATCTTTTATCATATTGTACCGAAAAAAAAACAAAGTCGCCCAAGCACGCAAATTGTGCCCCCAGACAGATCGAGTTTCGGTTGTGATTTTCCAATTTGTGGGGTCTGTGGAGAAATCTTTCATTGATGACTTACATCTCTTTGTACCTTAACATTGGTCTCGGACCGTATTCAGACAGTTCTCCGAATAGTAATTGTTTTGGAATGCGACATAATTTGGAAAATAATTAGTTTTTTTCTGATGGTCCAATGTGATCAGCATTTCGTTAGAGATAGCGTGGACATAATGTTTTTATGCTTCAAATGTTTTTGTGTAGGCATTAAGTGTTAAAGGCAGGTTATGATTTGGAAAAGTGGGGTGAGTATAGCAGTATAGATTAATCTTTACACATCTGTAGTGCTAACTAGGAGATATACCTGCTGTAGTCGTTGACTTAATTGCTTGTTCTCTTTGGGCTCAAGAGGTCGCGGGTTCAAATCCCACTCGCAACATCTTGTTTATAACGTGAATTTTTTTCGGAGATCCCTGAGAATTATTGACTGTAGCTATGGAGTTTCATGCTGTAAGTGGCACTCTCCTCAGGTTGCGTGTGTAACAGTAACATTGTCTGCACTTATGTGTGACAGAAACAACTTGTTACCGAAAACATATAGTTGACTGTCTGTCCTGGACAGACTGGTGTGACAATAAGAAGATCTGCAGCGTCACAATAATTTGCGACGGAAGAAAATGCCTTTTAGGACTTACTGGAATACTGGTGCTGTGACCAGGTCTAAATCTGTGAAATACTGCTCGACATCAGTCAGTTAACCAAAGCACTACTTCACAAGAATATGAGGTTTATTTACACAAGTTGATATACATCAATTAATAGCATCATACTCATAAGAAAGGCAAATAAACACAAGGCACAGGTCCTAATCTAGTCTTATTCGAGTCCGTCCTCAACTCTGCAGACTAATCCTAAATTATCTGCAACTGGGCAATAATATAATCATCTCAGATTACAAATTACGCTAACACATCCAGAAATTGTTTCACTCGGGTTATAAGCTAAGTCTTAGAGATTATACACCGACTAACTTTCTGGCTCTGACTCTTCGTCTTTCCTGGGAGACCGCAGACTCTGACTGTCTCAGCTGCGAGACTAAACTGAGACTTGTCTCTCCGGGGAGACAAGTACTGACTGTCCGAGACAAGCCTGATAGAGACTCCCCTAACCTGGGAACTGCTGTCCCTAGCACTGCTTCACCCTCTTTTTGTGTGCTCCGGTGAGGTCCTCAACCCCGCCCTTCTTCTTACTCCCTACCTATCACCTTCTCTTCTCGGTCCGCACTTCTGCTTCTGACTCCGCCTCTACATTATCACCTGTCAAACTCCTGTATGCGTTTGTTAAACCATGCGTAACGTTAGATGTTCCTCTCTGGTAAGAGGCTATGCCGCTAGCGTTACGTAACTTAATCGTCTTGCCGATTCTATTGTCTGGTTGTTGTGCATAGCAACAATTTCAGTCGGACTCTGTGTGAATTTGTAGACACTCGTCTATTCTAGTTCAAACATCCCATTGTCCTTCCTGAGGTATGGTATAGCAGCATCACAATAGTTTTTCTGCTTCTGTAGTTAGTCATGTCTACCTCCCTTGTCTAGAGTGCGTAAGATGCAGACTTGTGATAAATAATATTGCCTTTAGCTAAAGCGTACTAGCTTGTTTCAGACTTTCTGCCTGACATGTGTGCGAACAACTCGTCCGCCACCACCGATACTATTACACGTGCTGCCTCGTTGTGAACGATGGAGTACATATGGGGTAGCCCGAATACAACGAAGCCAATCTTCTACACCTTTTGACTCTTAGTGCTAACTATTATTTTATATGGATATGCTACCAACACTTTATTTTGATATTGCTAGCCAGTCTGAGAGACAAGGCTATCATATGGTAATGTATGATGTTTCTAACCACTTTGATTCAAGGAGTTATAGAAAAATACCAGAAGGCAGCAGACCGGATTTGAACTAGATCCGTTTAGCCGACTCAGAATTCACACTCCAGAATAATGTACATGCTTATTGCTGTATAAAGTGTGTTTTAGACTTCTTCCTCGTGATAATCTTTCTCGATATCGACATGACTGGTTATTATTTTCTTCAGGAATTGACAGTCTGTCTATTTTCCATAATTGTATCCTCTCTTATCACAGATTAGCTTTTCCATTCTTTCATGTCAGGTTTTCAATGTATTTGTGGTTTGTCTTAGTTTGTCTATGACAACCTTTACTGTTATGTTGTCTTCTGTGGACAATCTTTCATCTGACTACAGTGTAACTTTAAGAAAGTTAAAAGTAACCGAGTTAGTCTACACTCACTGTTTTCGTAGCAAGATTATATCGATTTGGTGGTCTTGGCTCCGATTTATGTTTTCTACGTTTCACGTTTGTCTCAATAGTAGAGCCATATTTTTTTTAAATTAATAACAGTGCAATAACAGTATGATTTAATCACATCAAAACTATAGTGGAGAGTACTATCACAAAGGTTATTAGTGACGCATAATAGCATGCTATGTGAGCTTATTACAGTATATGCATTCTACTGAATGGTTGACATTTGTAGAAATATCGCTAGTACGCCAACTGTGCATTACAACCTGTTCAACATCATTTTCCGCACTGCACGATGGTCCGGTTCATTAATCTGAATGGTGCTCATGGTGAGTGATGTTTGACCATTATTGCCGCTGTTTGGGTTTATATCCACATTATCAGAAATTGATAAAACACTGAACGTATTGAATACGCAAAGTTCGGATTTGTCGGTCCATTGGTACAAATAAAGCAACGATGAATGCATTGTCCTAACTACATCCTGCTGTAAATCTATAGCACGTTTCGTTAGCTTTGCTCAGCTTCAAAATTACGTACCTCAGCAAATATATGAAGTATATATTTGAAATTTTTTGTGTGAATTTGAAATGATGTGGGCCCTATGAATTAAACTTTTCATTAAAATGTAACTATTTGTTTCATTTTGTGTGTGTTTATTTCCGATATATATATATATATATATATATATATATATATATATATATATATATATCAAACGCAAACGTCTACTTGTCAACACACATTTTAAAGTTGTTTACAGTCTAAAATAAGACGTCATTTGTACAGGATTTGTTTTATCAATATCTTGGACACATAGTCACAAATGATGGCAGATGTGAAACAGAAGTTAAAAGAAGAATAGGAATAGCTAAAAGTACCTTCAATGACATGAGGAAAATATTAACATCTAAACAAATTACAAAGTTTAAAATGAGAATTATAAAATGCTACATCTATTCCATATTAATGTATGTCCCAGAAACATGGACACTAAATAAACAATTAGAAGACAGAAATGATGACTTTGGAAAGAGAAGAAACAAATAAAGTGGTGCTAAAACACTTAATATGAAGAAAGAACTACTAAGTGAAATACAGGTCACGCAAATAAAATATTTTGGACACCTTAAAAGACATGACACCTTATTGAAGACCTTACTTGAGGTAAAAGTCAAAGGGAAGCGAGCAAGAGGTAGGCAGAGATACAAGTGGAAGAGTAACATCACACGGTGGACAGTTTACAGTCTAGTAGAGTGCACCACCAAGACAAGAGATAGGGGATGTTGGAGATCCGTTGCTGCCAACTTTCGTTGCGTCAACAAATAATTAGTACGAACAAAGATTCGTTTTTTTGAAATCTGGACGTGATGCACAAATATGAAGTAGATAATTATTGGATCTAACCAAATATAACATCATATGTAAAAAAGTTACATTTATATGTTGGGCGGTTATTCAAATAATTACATTTGTTTCAGGGCAAAGCTAGTGAAACGTGCTATAGCATCACTGATATCCAGCTACAGGAAATATCGAGTGGGAGTCTGAAAACGAACAAATATTGATGAAAGATAATACACACCCACATTTGAATGGTGTTGCATTAATTCACAAGAGAATTAATATTAATATATGAGCATCTTATTCAAAGTAAACACAATCGAAACAATGAGAACATCCTGTACTTAGATCACCAACTTCTCAATCAACTTAGATCATCTGCTTCATGTATCATTATGTTATAGAACTTTTTTTCAAGTCCCTACTGTTTTAACCAATTATATGCCAGAGAAGGCTGGGGAGGGGCTTGGTTCCACCTGAAATGTCAATTAAGACCGGATGATGGTTTCCGCGACTAAAAGTACAGGAGCGATAACATTGTTTCAGTATGTTTTCAGTGGCAATATTAAGGTTTTTTTCCTTATAACTTTCACAATCTTATAGTGTACAACCTGTTACCACTGCCACAGACAGAGTTTTAATGTGAGTTTAAGGATACACGATCCCTCTGTGACATATCGTGTGAAGAACAAGAAGATTTCGTTGGAAAATTTAACTATTTCTGTTCATATTCGCATTTGTCAGGTGTTACTTAATCCACATATTCAATTTTTTGGGTTATCCCTGACACTGGTGATTTTATCTGTGGATTTCAATGCAGTAGTTGAATCCATGGATGTGTAACGGTGATGGGTATTTCCAGGTGTAGGGAATTTTCTTAGACAAATCAGTTGTGCGAATATGTTAACAAACAAAACGCGTATGTTCATAGTCTGAACATGCTAAATTCAGGAACATTGCAAGTCCGTGCCAGTGAATCTACAAACCAACTTTGCTTGATGCGCTTACAAAACGCGTATGTTCACAGTCTGAACATGCTAAATTCAGGAACATTGCAAGTCCGTGCCAGTGAATCTACAAACCAACTTTGCTTGATGCGCTAACAAAATGACACATGTATTAACAATCTTTAACACAAGGATCTTCTACTTCGTTCTTCAGTCACTTAATCAGGTTACATCGCCAATAGCTTCAATGAATTGTGTAATTCGTTTCAGGTCATCCATGGAACCCCCCCCCCCCCCCGGTTAACTATAATTTTATCATAGTCTTACATTCATGGTATGTAATATATTTTTCTATTCGGTCTAGTGATCCCCATCCTTCGCCAGAAGATCAGCCCTTTCATTTTCAATATGCCACATTGACTATTGATCTACTGCAGTACTGTTTCTTTGGTGGTAGTGCTAAATGAGGTGTAGCAAGTAGGACATGAGTTCATTCAGATCACAAGAGTTATAGTCAGTGTATTGTTATATGCCCCGCTTTCAAGTTCAATTCGTTTGTGTGCATATCGTTAGCTGTTTACACATTAATAATAAATACATGACCGACTTATGTGGTCAGGAGCTATTAAGAACATTTTTGTCACCTTAATTGACAAACATGTACTACATAGGACGTTCTTCATCTTGTGAAATGTTGTCTTTGGGTGATTTATTCTACATGTGACTTCTGAAATACATCTTCCATCTGATGTTATGAAGATACCAACATATTTGATTATGTTGAGTTGTTTCAGATTGGCCCCATCTACTTTGTTGCTCAGAATGTAGCAGTCATCACAACCTTTCGAAACAGTTGATCTTGAGCCAGTCTTCCTGTTACTGACATGTTCAGGTGGTATTTGATGTCTTGCGTCCATCTTCTTCTTGGTCTGCGTCTTGTTCGTCCCCTCGCATCATCCCCTCCATTATGTTTTCTCCAGGCTGTCATGACGTTTGGTATAGCCAAAAAATATTGTAGTTTTCTGAAAAAAAACATGTTGTTTAGCCAGTTTTCTTTTACATTCATTTCTCTCAGGATGACAACATTGATGAATTATATGGTACATGGTATTCTGATGATTTTTCTGTAACATTTTGTTTCAAATGCGGCTATTTTATTTTTCACTTTGTTGGTGATACAGGATGTGTCTCAATAATTAATAAATAAATGAAACTGTAAATAACCGATAAATGTAAATAACATTGCTTTTTCACCTACTGTTGAATATGTAGAAACAATTTGTGCAGACAGTTTGACACATGGTCGATAGATTAGAGCGTTAGTCTCACACCCGGTAACAGCTGGGTTTTTTTTCTGTCTTAGGGTAAATTAAAAACCCACCATGAACATGGCGCGGTGTAATAATATGCGACCTTTCTAATTCAAACCACTTGCAACATCATATCGCGAAAAAAATGCAGTATTGACAGTATTTGTTTCGTATATAAATCGCATTGAAAGTATTATGTTGACATACGGCTTGTTTGCTCATCGAACATGTTCTAGCGAGTTGTATTTGAGAGAAGCTTGGAACAGGGTGATGAAGTTTTGCTTATCACTGGAAACACACATAATACCACATAAAAATAGACGTTTTGACGAATAGGCATTTATCAAGACTACATTTACAACAAAAAACGGCAATATTGACGTTCACATGGCAGAGCAAAATATGGATGTAACCCCGAAGGTTACACGTCATATCTTGTTATCAAAAAGTTACATGTCACATCATAGGGTCAAAATGATCCAGAAGCCATACTGAAATCAGATGTGTCAGGCCGAAAAGCGCATATATAGGAGCCAATCTGAAAACCATAACATAACGTATTCCGTTCTCCGGACTGCATCGTGCTAACCTGCAAGATTTTGAGAGCGGCTGCAGAAGAAGTGAAAGAAAAAGCACATATTGTCGTGTCTTGCGTGCAATAATAATGATCTGGCGACTATCTAACCAACCAAATAACCATCCAAGCGAAGATGGTTGAGAACCGTCGCTATAGAATAGATATTCTGTATTTTTGTGTCTGCACGATAATATCTTAGCAACCACTGAGAATAACCTGGTTTAGAGGGTTATTTCTGAACATTGGCATTTACAAATCCGGATGACGTTGCTGCAGTCCGGATATGAGGTCAGTACTACAGTGGAAGACTCATATTGATTTTTTTTAACGAGAAAGACGACGCCTGTAGTGCCGAACGAACATAGCTCTTACCCATCTTTGTTTCATATGTTTCATTGTAAAATACATCTTGAAGTGTATGTCAGTTGAGTTTAGACATGCGGAAAATTGAACATGTATGAGAGACAGACATCATAGTGAATGTGAAGATGAATAAAAGATGTTTTAGAAATGAAATACCATTTGTGAATATGGTGGCTTATTCAGGACCTTCTGGTTTATCTGCTGGACAAACACGATCAAAATGTTAGCACTGCATATTGTAATGCTCTTAAGGAGCATTGTCCAACACCCCATATTTTGGTGGTGCACTCAGCTAGGCTGTAACATGTCCATCTTGTGATGTTACTCTCCCACTCTGTCTACCTCTTACTCGCCTCCCCTCGACTTTACCCTTAAGGAAGGTCTTCAACAAGGTGTCATGTCGTTTAATGTGTCCAAAATATTTTATTTGCGTGATCTTTATTTCCTTTAATAATTCTTTCTTCATATTAAGTGTTGTTAGAACGTCTCTGTTTGTTGTCTTCTCATTGCACGATGTTCTCCCTATTATTCTATATGTCCACATCTGAAAGGCGTCATTTCTGTCTTCTAATTGTTTGTTTATTGTCTTATGTTTCTGATTCATACGTTAATATAGAATAAATGTAGCATTTTATAATTCTCATTTTTAGTATGTTTGTAATTTGTTTAGATGTTAATATTTTCCTCATGTCACTGAAAAATACTTTAACGATTCCTATTCTCCATTTAACTTCTGTTTCACATCTGCCGTCATTTATGATTACGTGTCCAATATATTGATAATGTTCTACTTGTTTTAGTTTTCATGTATTTAATGTTTAGCACCTGTTCTTATGTGACTTTGCTGATTATCATGATTTTTGTTTTCTGGATGTTTATATCTAGTCGATATTCTTTACTTGATTTATCGACCTGATCTATTAGTCTTTATAGTTCATAAAGTATGTCAGCTTTTGACCCCACCCTTCCTTTGTCAAGAAATGTCAAGAATTTTAGGACTGAGACCCCACCTTGCTTATTTATGTCAACAATTCACCCCCCCCCCACCAAAAAAACAACAACTAATTAGTGTGTCAGAAAGAGCATTAAAAAATATTACATTATTTTTTTTCAGATTCTTAGAAAAATGTGAACATTCAAACATTCTCCCCATTCCTTGTCAACAACCGTCTAACCATTTAGTACCCGCTCCTAATTGTACGTAATTTATATACATTTTTACCCCCCCCCCTTTTATCGTAGTAATCAGACTATCCACTTCAAAATAAACAAGTAGGATATTTAAATATGTTATGTTTGTGCATGCTATCATTAGCTTACGCTGATTTGATCATTTGTTTCCTGTAATGCAAGTCACAGGAGATACCACACGTACTGGATTAAATACACTATTTATAGATCTGTATTTTGTGGTTACAATAACATCAGAACAATAGACCTGCTCACAATACTATATCCAACTTAGTGTGCTAGGTCTTGTTTTCCTCCCTGATGGGATTTACAGCAATATATGAATATTATTTATTTATAACTGTTCTCCGATGCCATATCTATTTGAATGTAGTGATTCATTGTTAGTGATCCATCACCTCTATAATGTCTGTAAACTGAGACAGTCGTATGTATAGAACACACTCCGATGGTAGCAAACAGGTATTCGCACTAAATTTATGCTAACTGCACAGTGCCCAGTCGCAAAAATAATTCTTGCTATCTCGACCACATGCTTTCTAGCCATCAGGTTAATGGCTCGTTTTTTTAAAACTAGGCTTTTTTGGGACCACATACGAGTACCACCAGAGCGAAATATTAAGGCGAACAGCAAGAAAATATTGTTTTGTCACAGACATGTTATTGGCAAACATCAGAAAGCTATTAGAAATACCAGTGAGGCTGAACGTCCTGCCAGGGAGTGTAGGATACACTTCTGGTCAATGGCCTACTTTATTTAACTAAATCTTTGTAGAGAAAGTAAACGACTTGATTCGTTACATTTTGATTATTGTCGTGATTTTCGTTCGTCACTATTTATATACTTGGAGTCACAAGTTCAAACTACTACGGTGGACCAACGAAAACACGGAAATAATTTTAAAAAATCAGCCTTTCACGTCATGTTTAATTTCTGTATACAGGTCTTTACTGAAGCCCGGTCACATATCAACATTGATGGTAGATCTGGCATTCCCCGCCACCTAGTAGCTGGTGACCGAAAGATAAAAGTGCATTGTCCGCTGGTCTGTATCTCTTCGTCATATATGATGATGTCTGAAGGATAGCTTAAACGAATTGCTATTTGCAGACGATCAAGCACTAGTAGCATCATCAGAAGATCAACTAGAAAGACAAATAGACAAATTACATCAAACATGCCAAACCTTTAACATGAAGATAAATATATAAAAGACAAAGTAATAAATATAGGAATAACAGTAATACATATATATATATACGCCACCTAGGGCGTGGTATGCTTTACTAAATGCATTCTGTATTTATTTGCTGCTCTAACAGCATATGGCAAGAGCAGCAAATAAATACAGAATGCATTTAGTAAAGCATACCACGCCCTAGGGAAAATTACACCAATCATCAGAAATACAAATTTAGAATTAGACACCAACATAACACTATTGAAAACAAATATTATAGCAACTCTGTGCTACCAAAGCCAAACATGGACAACGTCAGAACAAGACAAACGTAAACTTATGACAGCTGAAATGACATTCTTACGCAGAATCCTAGAAATATCGCGAAGAGACAGTGATGAATAATGACACTAGACAAAGAACCGGCACCGCCACAATCTTGGAACATATTAAGAGACAGCAGATCAAATGGTTTGCACACATCAGCAGATTACCATCAGACAGCATTCCACAGCAAGCTATGCTACACATATACGGTGAAGGCAGGCCTAGAGGTCGACCACGAAAACGATTGACCACCGAAATAAAAGAGGCGACAAATTCCACAATATACTCAGCACACACGAGGGCCATCTCCAGAAAACTCTACTACCCTTGACGATGAAAGGCAACAAAGTGTTTAGCGAATAGATATATAGATACATGATACTATTTCGAAAAAAAAGATAATAGTAAGAAATTGAGATGAAACATGAATTTAACCCATGAGCTTAGTGCAACATGAAACATTTATTACTGAAAACAGGGCCGGGAATATTTTCTCCTCAAGGAGCGCTTTTACCTTTTTTTTTTTTTTAAAATTGTTTCAGATCATGTTTATTAAGAAAGAGAATTTGATTACCTTATGCGAAATATCGTCAAGGGAGGTTTTATTTTGGCATTTTACCCGCACTTGATCAAGTTCCTAATACTAAAAGCTATCCAAAAACCCCATGCCCCTATCTACGGGCCTGACTGTAAAGATTAACTTTGGAGGGATAATCACTTGTAGAAATGTCTCACTATATAATCATATCGTGTTATATTTAGCGCTTGTGAGCACTTTGAAACCTTCGTAATGCAATGTGGTGCTCACACCATGCAAGTTAAAACGTCTTGCGAGCACTAACGATCAAACCTTTCTATTACTATTCATACTTTGTTGTACAAACCGAAACAGTATTATTTTCCACTTTAATGTGGGGAAAGAAAAGGGGAGGGGTGTGTACATTGCATCATCGTCATCAAATACCGTCTCCGCAACGAAATTTGTCTGCAACAGACCTTATTTTTTTTTGTAAACAGTTTTTATTTTTGGGATATTTATATCCAGTCCATATATCCAGTTTATATCCAATGTACAGCGAGTGTAATGACTTATATTAGCCTGCTTTCACATTTTCTTTTTATGTTCTGTTCTGGCTTGTTGATTGTTATATCAGGGATCCTGGGAAATATTTAGTTTCAATGACCTCATCAACACGGCGAGTATTTATGTTCTATGTTGTGGTGTTCGCACACTTCAGTGCTACCTGTGGGAGGTGCTCGCCACTTGAAAAGGTTGAGATCCCCTGTACTACAAGTATGCTGTTGCATGGTGGTAGGCCTGGTAGACCACTTGTAAGATCCGCAAACTTTCTGCATGCTGGGACAAACATTATAACTAACATCGCATGTTGTTATGGTGTTGGATGTTATGATGTTAGATAGTTTGATGTGATGCTAGATGGTATGATGTTATGATGCTAGATTGTATGATGTCATGCTAGATGGTATGATGTTATGCTAGATGGTATGATGTTATGATGCTAGATGATATGGTGTTATGCTAGATGGTATGATGTTATGATGCTAGATTGTATGATGTTATGCTAGATGGTATGATGTTATATGCTAGATGATATGGTGTTATGCTAGATGTTATGATGCTAGATGATATGTGTTATGCTAGATGGTATGATGTTATGATGCTAGATGATATGGTGTTACGCTAGATGGTATAATGTTATGATGCTAGATGGTATGATGTTATGATGCTAGATGATATAGTGTTACGCTAGATGGTATGATGTTATGATACTAGATGATATGATGTTATGATAGATGGTATGATGTTACGCTAGATGGTATGATGCTAGATGGAATGATGCTAGATATAAGGATGTTAGATGTTATGAACTATGAGATAAGAAAGCTATCTGATGAGAGCACGTTTCAATGAAATGCCATGATCAGACGACTTTATAGGGGATGTAAAGAATGAAGATGGAAAAAATAGAATACTCTGTGAAAACTATACTATAATGATTGATACATTTTTAGTTGCTATGTCGGGAAAGAAAAGAACACAGACTTTCTAAAGATGGTCGAATGAATTGGTCCCGAGTTCAAGGAATCATGTATGGTTTTAGAATCTCTCATGTACAAAATATTGAGGTGTATATGTGTATTTAGTGCGGACGTAATTAGTTTCTGACCTTGCCCCTCGACTATATAAGACCTATTGACTAAGAGGATATGAAACAATCTCAGTGACTCATTTGACTATTCCCGTGATTATCATTGGACACTATAATTATACTAAATGGGACGGCCTATTAAAATCAAGGGAATAGTCAAATTAGTCATTTTAAAAGGCTCGATTTCCTGTTAGCCAATATTTGTTATATATATGCCGAAGGCACCGTTTGGCCAAAGTACTGGCATTAGCCAAAATAAAACCGTAGATATTGATTTGTGTGTGTGTGTGTGTGTGAATGACTTAGTTGCTAATGGACTTAATCTGATTTGTTAGATTCCCCGATGTCTGAATATGAGCAATTCTAGTCGTTAATTATCCGGATACTTTTTGTTTTGGTATGGTTCATATACAGAGCATATTTTTTTTCATAACAAGGAAAATGTTAAGTTTCCTAACGTGCCGTGTTGGTTTTCACCTAGTTGTTTGCCAGAATCGTACTTTCTATGTTATGTTCACGTTTTTAATTGTCTGTTAGATTGGATAATGTCTAGAGAAGTGATGGACAACCTTTCTTGGCTTGACGGACCGGATTGATATTTCTCACTTGTTAGAGGGTTCAAAGAGGTTTTTCTCGGTCACAAAGTAGTCGAAGTAGTATTTTCTTAGGGGACAAGTGCATATTGTGACTTTAAATAGGTCTGGCGGGTTTTACCCACCCCTGGATCAGAGAATCTTAATTTTCAAGTATGATCGATAAGTCTACTAAATCATACTTTCGATGTTGGTGGGGGAAGGATGGTGATCGTTTGGAAATGTGTAGCTGTCTATGTACCATGTTATGTCCGGTATCTGTGGTAGAGTAGTACAGAGCGTGTCTTGGACGATCAAGGCATCAGGTTCAAAGCTGTGTACACGGAACGATCAGAAAATATGGAACTTACTTGAACGCTTTTATATTGCCTAGATAATAACTGCTTCCGAAATATGCAGGCCCTTAATATATCACCACTTTTTAATACAAACATAATATCGACATTGTCCATAAAGCAGGTAATTGGAACATTTGGCCTGTGTTTTAGATTTGGAATCCAGCTTGTAATAATTTTGTTTTTATAAAGATATTTTTGTGGGGTAGATTTCTTCATATTATCCAATGAAGCTACGAAGTTAATTAACTAGTTTCTTACAACACTAGTTTCTTCACTCTCAGATCCTGCATGATAGCCATAGATATGGAAGAATAAGTATACTCCATATTTTCTTAAGAAGGTCCAACTCTAAGATTGCGTTCAAAAATATCTGCTCTTTCATTTCCTTCAACACCCAGTGTCTAGAACAAATATGAAGGTAACTCTCTTAGCATAGATTTTGTCATCGACCCAAGTCACTGACGGCATAGATAGTCCAACTGAATCTTTCGAAGTATACCCTTAGAATCAGTAAGAAAAGAGACACACGTGGCACTCTGAGACTCCAGCCATATCATTGTCTTTGTTACTGCCATCACATCCATCGATGTGCTACTAGTTCTTGTATAGAAAGCATCATTTTCTTTTCGAATTCACTTTCCTCTGCATTGAGCCGTGAATGCACAAGCACTGCGCACGTGACGAACCACAGACTCAGCAGTGTAGATAATAATAACCTAATCTGAGGAATTCTCACTGATTAAAACCTGGACTTCTGAATCTATATGCAGTGGAATGTCATTGTCAGGTTTCCTGGAACTACCACTTCAAAGAAGTTGTAAACTTCATAGGCATACGTTTCCACTCCTCTCCAGGTTCTATGTCCCATAATGTTAATAACATCCTCTGCCCTGCCAAGATTCCACCCCTTCCCACATTATATTGTTTCCTTTGATCTTTTCAATATCATCATGTAGCGGATGGTTCTTGTCGGCACTGATGCGCAGGTATGAATGAGAGTGGCAAATATCCACTTATTGCATCATGGTGTGATAACTCAGCAAGAAGCGCATTCCACTAATTATGTATCCTTGGGGGCATCCAGAAATGATATACATCGCTTCATTTTGTAATTTGTCAAGTCTGATCAATTTGCGATGGGTTATGGGTCAGGATAGTGAAGGCATATTCTACCACAGACTGGACTAGCTGCGGAGTACGCACTGTGAGTGGTAGAGTAGGAGTCTCGGCAGGTGGATTGTTATTTACAGGGACATAGTACACATAAGGAAACCCGAGTACAGTGAAATCAACCCTCTATGCAAATGATAAAGCAGAAAAACTGACTAAGGAAGGTGCTACCGAAGACCAACCAGTTGTAACAGTCACCTACCATCTAGAAAAAAACAGATGATCAAGTCAATAAGAAAGCCACAAAACACCAACACAAGAGGACTATCATATTATGAACAGATCAGAACAAGTTGTAATTCTACGCATCAGAACGGGACACAAACCGACTCCACAGGCACATGTACACAAAGTGCAAGGTTGGCAACACGACCATGTGGACAGACAACACAGAGTGCCAAACATATACTTCAAGAGTGTTCTGAGTATGAAACGTCGAGAAAGACATATTGGCCAGAGGAAACAAACACTGGAATCAAGCTCTATGGAACTTCCGCCTCAGAACAGGACACAACAGATTAAACAGCCATTTAAATAGACTAAGATTGGTCCCATCAACACTGTGCCTTTGTGAGCAGGCAGCAAAGACAGCTGAACAGATCCTGCAAGACTGCAATACACTAAACTAGTTAAGCGAAGAACACTGGCCCACAGAGATGGATATCCACAGAAAGATGTATGGGAGCACTGAGGAGCTTTCAAATACAGCAACATTTATTAAGAAAACTTGCTGTGTAGACATGTCAAACTCCGAACGAGAAAAAGAAGAAGAAAGCTCTATGGGCCACTGTATGAACTACTAAAGACAGTGAGTTTTATTAAGGAGACAGAATTACAAATATAGGCATGTTTCAAGTGAACGAAAGAAGAAGAAGAAGAATCCTGTATGCCTTTTCAATGCAGTATGAACGTTAACGATCTAAAGTGTTTGGTATTTGAAGTGTTTCATACATAGTCACATAATTAACCCCTGGCATAAACTCTGGTCTCACGCTTCGTCTCATGTTGCAGGTCATCGACATAGGAGGGCGTCATATTTTTAATAAAATGATCAACTGCAGATCTTGTTAATTGCTTTAGCTACTACTTGACCAGCGACAGCCTTTTTGACATTGCTGCTCAAATATAAATATATATATAAAACCAATGTAGATTATTAATGATTCAATTTCTGCTGCGCCATCGACATACATCTTCACTGCTGCCACAGCTAGAAAGTTTATATAGATTGTATCAACAGTTTTCGTACACTTTAAATTCTTATCACGTGATCTGTGAATCTAGAACGTGAAGAGATTTCACGACCATATTTTCTAGAAGATTGTTTGTCAATGCGAATATGTGATCACATATCGTTAGTCTACTTATATTTCTTAGTAAGTTCAAACTTTGTGTGTCAGTTTTTATACTTTTTGTAAACAATCGAACCGCTGGTCGCTTTCTATTAGCAATGTTATAATGATTTATTTTGTTTACTGCAATAATTTATTAAATGCACTTTTTAATTCTTTCTATTAACAGTATATGCGTATTTAATAAATTTAGTACCTCAATTTTATTAAATACAGTGCTTTATATTAATAAACCCGGCGTTTATTGAATAATTCTCATTGTACAGTTCGCGTCATACACAGAACAACAACAAATATTATGCTATACTAACACCATATTCTATGGAAATCCGTGTATACACATTTTCAAAATCGGGTTTTATTATAGGATTACATACTGTTATTCGATATATGATGGACGGTATATGGACATGATCATATATTGTGTTTTAGTTGCCACGTCATCATTTAAAATAACACTATCATGTGTCATGAACATGTACGTGGAAGTTGTTATGAGCTTAAATACTTATAATATACTATACTAGCACTAAGTAAACACGCCTTTGAAATCAATGATAAAATCGGAGTGCTACCACTGTTTCATTTTAAATTGTAATCGTTGTATTGATTACACGTCGACCGATGGTGACATCACGTGAACGCACTTTAGTGATTCTTGTGTTATTTTGTTGTTAACACTGTGCAAATTGCCAAATCGGTCGTTTAACATGGTTTCATAGTCAGTGTTTTAGACTGTAAATAAATTAAATAACCATATCATGGGGTGATGATTAGAAGCTTTTGTATGACTAAGAAGTACATCTCATGGTGATGAAAAAAACTTTCATTAGAAACTTTGGTTTGACTAAAAAGTACATCTCATGGTGATGAACAAAACTTTCATTAGAAACTTTGGTTTGACTAAGAAGTACATCTCATGGTGATGAACAAACTTTCATTAGAAACTTTGGTTTGACTAAGAAGTACATCTCATGATGATGAACACACTTTCATTAGAAGCTTTTGTATGACTAAGAAGTATCTCCTATGGTGAGGCACACAGTTTTCAGTCGTCGATGTTAGTCCAACTTTGTTATATCATAGTTGCTTTTACCACCAAAAACAGTGTAAGCTGTGATTCATCGGTATCGATTACTGTGTTATAGCTTGAAACATGGACATCTAGATATGCAAAAGGCCAAAGCATGGGCGTCACAGAAAGGGTTGTTTGTAGAAAATTGACTTTATTGTACTAATGCTTCTGCCAGAGTTTTTCTAAAAAAAAATGGGCCTTTAAACTGTTGACACCAGTTGGCTGACCTTTGATTTATCCGCGACTTTCATTGATGGGCAATAGAAAGTATACACAAGTGACCAATGAGAAAAATCGTTCAGTTTGATCAGTAAAGACTAATTCCCCATATACTCTCAGTTCTACTTGCTCAACTGATCATCCGTGACTGCATACACTGCAGGACCTACTGACTAATACGAGAATCAAACCTTATATATAGTCTTAATGATATCATATATACGAGTATATTTCTTCTTTCGTTCACTTGAAACATGTCTATATCTGTAATTCTGTCTCCTTAATAAAACTCACTGTCTTTTGTAGTTCATACAGTGTCCCATAGAGCTTTAATTCCAGTGTTGTTTCCCTCTGGCCAATATGTCTGCCTCAGCGTTTCATGCTCAGAACACTCTTGAAGTATATGTTTGGCACTCTGTGCTGCCTGTCCACATGTACACATGGCCGTGTTGCCAATCTTGAACTTTGTATACATGTGACTGCGGAGTCGGTTGTGTCCTGTTCTGAGACGTAGAATTATAACTTGTTCTGGTCTGTTCATAATATGATAGTCATCTTGTGTTGGTGTTTGTGGCTTTCTTATTGACTTGATCATCTGTTTTTTCTGATGGTAGGTGATTGGTATATCTGGTTGGTCTTCGGCAGCACCTTCCTTAGCCAGTTGATCTGCTTTTTCATTTCCTGGTATTCCACAGTGAGAGGGTATCCACTGCATGGTTACCCTATACTGGTAAGACAATTCGCTAAGTAGTTTTTTTAAGTCTGTTAGTTTTCCAGACTGGAGAGCTTGAAGCACTGACCTTGCATCTGTCAGGAATACCACAGGCTGTTGGTCAGAGTTGGAGTTCAGCAGTTTTTTAGCTGCCACACTAATTGCCTGGATTTCTGCATCATAATTATTGCAGAATTTTCCTGGTCGGTGTTCTGATTGTATCTCTAGGCTTGTGTGGATATTCTATATATACACCTGCACCTCCATTCCTCACAGCATTCTGTGCTGACCCATCTGTGTACACTCTGACCCATATATCTTGTGGATATTCCTCATCCAGGAAACTGAGGGTGACTGTCATTCGCTGCACACTGTTCTGTTCGTCCTCGCTTAGTATTCCTTTCACATGGGTCTGAATGGATATTGGCATTCCATGGCTTTCACTCCACGGGGTTTGCTCTGGTACAGACCTTAAGGGGATGTCAACTTCAGGTAGGTCTGTAAGTTGTCTACGGAGTCGTTTAGCTTGATGGATAAAGCTGCTTCTTTTCAGTCGTCCCATTGCTAGATTTTGGAATCTTTCCTTCATTGGATGACTTGGCATACACTGAAACTTTTCTGCTTGAATTAGTACTTTTGTGTCTCTGCGTTCGCCAAGTGTTTGCATTCTTCCCATTTTCTGCATCTCTGCTATGGGTGTTGATTTCATTGCTCCCAACATTATTCTAAGTGCCTGGTTTTGCACTTTATCTAGATCTTGTAATGTGGTGTTTGATGCAGGACACCACGCAGCTGAACCGTATTCCAGGTGTGGTCTTATGCCTTGCTGGTAAACTTTACTGAGTATATTTCCACTGGCTCCCCATGTGGTTCCACTTAGTTTTCTCAGGATAGCTAGCTTCCTCCTGGCTTTTGTTGTTGCTTTGTTTATGTGCTGCTTCCATGTCAGCTTATTATCAAAAGTAACTCCGAGGTATGTGGGTTGTTTGTCTTCTTTCAAGAGCTCTCCATCTATCTTGATATGACCAGCTTTTTGTTTTGGTGAGAGGGTAAAGAGTGTAGTGCTGCACTTATCTGTGTTAATGCTGACGCACCATCTATTAGCCCATAAGGTTAGGGCATCGATAGCTCTTTGTATTTGTTTAGTGGCCACTGTTGCATGTTCTTCCGTGCACCAGATCACCAGGTCGTCAGCATACATTGCCACTTTGATCCCGTGTGGTAGTTCAGCAACTAGGTCATTGATGTAAACCAAGAAAAGTGTGGGTGACAGGACTCCTCCCTGGGGGACTCCATGACGCAGTAGAACTTTCTTGCTCTTGCGACCATCTAATTGTACCCTGGCTCTTCTATTATGCAGGTATGCTTTTACCCATTTGTACATTCTTGAGCTAACCCTGCAATTTCGCAATTTCTTTAGGAGCCCTTCTTTCCAGACCTTATCAAATGCTTTCCTGAGGTCTATCCATGCTGCTAGTACCAGTTTCTTTTCTTGGAACGATCCTCTCAATCTCTTGGGAGAGGTAGGTTGCCTGATCTTCAGTAGAGTAGCACTGTCTGAAACCTGCTTGCTGTGATACCAGAAGGTTTTCACTTTCAAGGTACCACTGCATCCTAAGATTGATAATGCGTTCCATTGTTTTACATAGACAGCTTGTGAGGCTGATGGGCCTGTAGTTGGAGACTGTGTTGCCATCTTTTCCTGATTTGAGGAGTGGTATCATTATTGCTTCTCTCCACGCCTGTGGTACATTTCCTGTGGACCAGCTTGTGTTAAAGATCTGCAGTAGCTTTGCTCTTGCTGCACTTCCCAGGTTTCTAATCATTTCATTGGACACTCCATCAGCTCCAGGGGACTTTTTCATTTTTAATTTGGATATTGCATGATCCAGTTCTCTCATTGTGATTGGGCCTCCTGCCTCCATGACTTCAGGTATAGGTTCACCTTGTCCAATGTTTTGCTGGTTCTCTCGAACCTCCTGTTGTTTGTCTGGGCTGACTTTGACGTTATTGTCTTCTGCAAAGGAATCTGCAAAGTAATCAGCTGCATGTTTACCTGTTAAAATGTTTCTATCTTTATAAAGTGTGATCCTGGTATTTCTCCCTGTACCTTCATCATTTAGTTGTTTTACAAGTTTCCATAATTTCCTAGTATCTCTTTCTAGGTTCAGCGACTCTGTTTTTTCTTTCCAGCTGCTCCGTCTGGCTTGTAACTTGGCTCTTTGAAATTTAGCCTTTGTTTGCTGATATTTGTTGTGAT